>LS501635.1:218980-252980 GCA_900490845.1 Pristionchus japonicus | reverse complement strand
GGTGTCTTTGATCTCATGCCACTGCTCTATGCTAATTGCACTCGTCCGGTATATATTTTTATTGTACTCTACTATGGATGCACTATCACTACAGTGTAGTGAGACATTCGAGAAAAATTCCGTAGAGGCTTACAAAATTAATTCCAACCACACCTCGGCAGAACTCATACGACGAATGACTTTGCAGAGGTGAGCAGACTTGTACCATATGACGTTGTCCCCCTATGGTTGGGTCATCGATCACTCAAAACCATAAGTCTCTATCTCAACTTTGAAGAAAGTTATGGCAAGTCAAAATTTGTTTCCAAACTTTTGAGCGGTACTGTAGCTCGGTGATTCCAGACATTGTAAAAATTATATTTGGGTCTTTTTAGTGTGTTTTTCAGTAGAAACTGACGAGTAATCAAACTCACTTCCTTTCGGGTATAGACAGGTCACACCGGCCTGTTCATTCGAGCCGGCCTCCACCCAATCAGCGCCCTCGCACCGGATTATCGGCGAACTTGGCACCGGTTTTATCGTTTTAGAAGAGTCCTTGAATTGGTACCATTAATGGGTGCACGATACTGGTAACGAAGCGTCGAAGTTACAAGGCTAGTAGTTCGAACGCACGTAGTAAAAGTTCCCTTCCACACCTGATTCAAATAAGACACATTTGAATTCCCACATTTTTCCTACGCGCAGCAATCGACTCGAAAAAAATTGTAGTGATAATTAAGGCTGCGCCAAACTATCGAATGCAAAGTTTCTAGCCTATTACTAGTCAAGGAGCTGAGATAAGAGCGACGGAAAGCTAAATTCTCAAACTATTTAGTCAGGAGTGGAGAGGAACTTTAACTCACCATGTAGATCGCTGTGGTGTCCGCAGGACACTCCACCCTGCATGTGTCCCCGAATGGCTTCTCGCAAACGAACCCTTGCGGGCACAGCCCGCCCCTGGTTAGGCCGATCGCCGGAACACTTGCACTTTACTGCAAAGGGTACGTATTATTTTGAATAAGACCGGACAACCTACGGAATGTTAAAAACGAATCGGCAAGTTCAACTTACTGCAACTGAACTTGTTCTGCTCAGTTAGCGCCATGCCACTCGTCGAATCGAGTGTTAACGTTTGATAGGCCATTTGACAGACAATACTATCATGTTTTACATCCTGCAATTCGGTCGTTGAATAATGCGCAGCTCAGAGCTGTAACTACATTCATCTAGATACAACAAAAAACTAAAAAGTTTGAACATATCTGATCACGGTTAACGTGACACTCACAGGGACTAGAAGCTGGTAGTCAGTGGGACATTTGTAGGTGCATAGAGGCTTGTCTGTGGTCCTGTCTTTCAGGATGTCTGTAAATGTTTGCAATTGAAAACACTTTTTGGTGATAGTTTTGCTAGAATCATGTTGTAAGTACTCAAAAAACTCTCACAGCATCTAAGTAAGAGTAGGTTCCCTCTACTTTCGAGTCGCATCGGTCGCACATCGCCTCTAAAATGGCTCACCATTTTATCTACTTTAATTCTTCTCTTTCATTCCCATCCACTCAAAGCTCAACCTGGAAAAGGTGAAAGAGAGCGAAAGTGTGACCGTAAATGCGCGTTGGGGAGATCGGAGTTCAGCAAGCTCGAGATCAGTTCGAAAGCTCAGTGTCGTTCCTTTCTCAGCAACGCATTTCTAGCATTGAATAACTAACCCAGCCCACATGCAAACTTCTTGGTTTTCACATCCATCCCATCTTCGAGCGTGAACATTCCAGAGTTGGGCCTGTGAAGTAACGAATTGATGCTATGTTTGCCGCATTATTTCATATCATGTTTGAATTGCAAGAAAACGGTCTCACTTGCAGCTCAACTTTGCTCCTTCAGCCAATTTCGTCACGGTGTTGCCCTCGATGGACAGCATTGCCGCGGGAGGCGTGCAAGTGTTCACCTTAATTGTTTCTTAATAATAATAATAATAATAATAATATTATTATTATTATTATTATTATGTTATAATAATAATATTTATCCGCACAGGTGTAATATGAGGCCGGTTGCGTAAGAATCAATCACGACCTGGAACAGTGAAATTTCGAAAATGTGCATAGAGAGGTTCTCGAGCGTGGTCATCACCATGAGCAACTTCATTTTGCACCACCTCGATCGGTGCAGCCGGGCTGCAACCATGCTGCAACCATGCTTTTCACCATCTTTTTCGCATAACTTTTTTCCTAGTTGACCGATTGGGCTAAAAATTTTACAGCGCGTAGTTCGAAGCATTAGAAATACAACCATACAATTTCTATTTGGTAAATCAATTAGCATATGCTAATTCAAAATCCGTTTTCGAATACCAGGCGGAAGTGGAAGCTGAATTTAGCAGCAATCGACGCGCCTCGTTCTGGGGATCATTTTTAGGTCCTAGGTTGTGGGTAAAAAAATAGTTGTTTTTGAGATAATTGAAGATTTGTGTTCACATTTCATTACGTCACCGCCCAAGGCGTGCGTCAAATGAGGAATGAAGATATGTTTCATTCAATGCCGCGCCATTCCGGTGGACTGGTGTAATAGTCCACAATGAAACGTACGAAATGATTAGTACAAAACCTCAATTATCTCAAAAACAACTATATTTTTACCCACAACCTAGGACATAAAAATGATCCCCAGAACGAGGCGCGTCGATTGCTGCTAAATTCAGCTTCCACTTCCGCCTGGTATTCGAAAACGGAATTTGAATTAGCATATGCAAATTGATTTACCAAATAGAGCTTTCATGGTTGTATTGCTAATGCTTCGAATAACGCGCTGTAAAATTTTTATCCCAATCGGTCAACTAGGAAAAAAGTTATGTGAAAAAGATGCTGAAAAGCATGTTTGCAGCATGGTTGCAGCCCGGCTGCACCGATCGAGTTGGTGCAAAATGAAGTTGCTCATGGTGATGACCACCCTCAATAACCTCTCTATGCACATTTTCGAAATTTCACTGTTCCAACGTCCACTCAGGCTTGACTGATTCTTACGCAACCGGCTTCATATTTGTGGGTGGGTTCTTACTAAACACAACCTATCAGCTTTCATCGAATCGATATCGATGAAACAAGTAATTTGCTGGTTGCTACAATAAAGAAATCCCCCTCCACGTGCACGCAACACGGGCGGTATAGCCATGCGCACAGGTCGCTGATTACTCAGGACAGACTGAACGCTGAATTGGCTTGGGGGTATCAGACCTTTGCGTGGAAAATGCCTAACACCTTTACCTTTACCTTTTCTAGAGGCCCGTTCTCCAGCACTCTTACTTGAGACAAGATAACTCAGTGGAGCTGACCTTCGCTCCATTCTCACTGGTCACTCTCCAGACACCCCCCCCCCCCTGAGCAGGTCATTCTGACCGATATCGCAGGAGGTGCGGCGACGATAAACGCACCATAAACATGATGATCCGTTTGATTGGCTTACTGGCACCATTTCACAGTGAAAACAGTATCCTTTTGACCAATTTGCGAAGTAAAAAAGCCGATATTGTCGCGCACCATCGCTCCATTCTCACTAGTCGGTCCCTTGACTGGGGTGGTTGCGTAGTCGGTTGGTGAATAGACGGCGTTCGGCTGAGTGTGCGGAACCGCGGGGCACATCAGTTCGTCACCTGAATGTGCACGGAATATTATATTCTACTCCACTAGTTTTATTTATTGGGCATGAGTGGCCGGGCACTAGGTCGGATGAGAACATTCGGATGATAACCTACTGGATGAGCACCATTTGCATATTCCGTCTATTACACAACAGTTGTTCTCTCGCCTTCATTAGGTGCTCATCCAGTAGGTTCTCATCCGAATGTTCTCATCCGACCTAGTGTGAAGGAATGTGAAGGACTGATTGTTTCTAACGCTCATTCACGAGATCAACCTAACGAGTTTTCGAATAAATCCCATACCTGGTCGAACCGGCACGCAAGCCCATGAGAGCTGGAGGCAGAGTGAGAGGGCAAGAGCACGATACATTGTTCAAAAGGACCATCGCTGATCCTGCCAACGGCAGTTATATAGGAGGATCGGCCAATCTTTCCTTCATTTCTTTCTCATCCGCCCATCTCTCCTCATCTCTAGCACTCAATCGCCCTGACAAATCCGTGAAATGTGCGGATAGGAACGCCGTTCGAGCAGGTTATCTCGGTAGATTTGCACCGAGAAAAAACGCTCGCACTCAGGTAAGGATCCCGTCCGTATTCGTGTCCGGTACTCCATCGTTTCCTCGGGTCGAAGAGAGATCAAGGGGAATGGTGAGAGCGGAGATCTCCTCTCGAACACCTCCTAGAGATCCCGCTCTTTTCCTCTCGATCGAGCATAGCTGTGAGGGAAAGGTCCAGGTCGTTTTAGGGTAGTCATATGTGGACTTTGCCCTCAGCGTGGATTCATTGTCTCTGCTCTGTGGTTTTATTGATTCTACCCGAGCATTTTCGAAAATCTTTCTAACCAGAGTGTGAGGAGAGATTTCAACATATTTTATCATGAAATTTTCAAAAATTAAGTCGGATTGCATTGGCAAAAATGACTCAAAAATAACATCGGTGAGCTCTCCTCAGCCGAACATCACATATACTCCCCTTCTTCTAGGCAATGAGACGAGTTGTTCTTTTAGACCGATGGCGCCTGAGAATACATTTCATTATTAAATAAATTAGTTATTTAATTATGATTAAAATCAAAGCCGACCGTTGCGAATGCCCTCATCCAGTCCTTCGTATCCTGGCAAAAATTTCACTTGTCCACGACTCCGAAGCCGGTTGTGTTGAATGTGGTTTGGATGTATCCTCGTATCTAGAGCGCCGACCGCACCTTAGATCAACGAATGATATTTGGGATAGAATACTATGTGAGTAAATCCAGGGCCACATATCCAAAAAGTGCCCAAATAAGCTACACGGACCATTGTCGCCAACCATTAGTGCTTCATCATCCAATCCCGCGTATCCTCGCAAAAATTGTTCTTGCCCACTACTCCGAGGTCGACTCCGAGCGATGTGTTGAATGTGGTTTGAATGTATCCTCGTATCTTGAGAGCGGACCGCACCTTAGATCAGTGAATTATGATATTTGACAAATAAGGGAACTTTTTGGATATCTGACCCAGAATAACCGGTCACATTGACAAGAGAGGGGAATGAGAATAGTAGGGATAGAATACTCTGTGAGTAAATCATGGGCCAAATATATCCAAGAAGTGCCCAAATTAGCTAAACGGACCATTGTCGTCAACCACCATTGTTTCATCATCTAATCCTTCGTATCCTTGCAAAAATGGCACTTGTCCCTGACTTCGAGGTCGGCTGTGGTTTGGATGACTCCTCGAATTTAGCGAGCCGACCGCACCTGAGAAAAATGCATCACGATGTTGGGCAAATAAACTACACGGACCATTGTCGCCAACCACCCTTGCTTCATTATCAAATCCATCGTATCCTTGCAAAAATGGCACTTGCCCTCGACTCCGAGGTTGCATGTGGTTTGGATGTTTCCTCGAATATAGTGAGCCGACCGCACCTGAGAACAATGAATCATGATGTTGAGCAAATAAGCTACACGGACCGTTGTCCGCCAGTGTTTCATCATCCAATCCCGCGTATCCTTGCAAAAATTGTTCTTGCCCACGACTCCGAGGTCGAACGTGTTTTGCATGTCTCTTCGAACTGAGCGTACCGGTTTCTTTCTTTCCTTCTGAATCGCAGTTCGGGAAATTTGGATCTGAAATACAGAGAGCTGTTTTGAAGTTAATATGACTAATCAATTTGCAATGTCCAAGTTTTTCCGATGTCATAAACACTTTAGCTTGATACCTTTGCCGCAAACAAACCAAAATCCGCTCGCAAGCGCAACACCGTCGATATTCTGAGAGAAATTTGCTATTTTTTATCTATCGTTAATATGAAACCACATACCCAGCCGTTAAGTTTGTTGCACGTTATTTGTTTGCCCACTGTGGACGTTCCTGTAGTGCCGTTCTAAAGCAAGTGCTGTTTGAGGAACAATATAATCAATTAAATATCCATTAAATCAGTGAGGAAATAAATTAAAAACGCACCGTCATGTAGAGTATTTCCTTATCTGGGCATAATATAACTGGACAACCAGTGACGTCTTCGTTCAAAATCTAAAAACACGTGGTTAAATCATGAAAAATACCAAAAAAAATATCCGTAAAGAGGATTAACTTGACATTGTGTTGTCTTTTCTCACCGGTTTTGCAGTGCAGTTTATGTTTGATGTTCCTGAACAATCAGTCGCATCCTTGAATGCGTCTGGGCATGTCTGGCAATGCGCTGCAAATCACTGTTCAAAGGTTCGTTCTCTAAAAACATTCAGAAAAATGTGAACGATGATCTTACGCCTTCCGCAGATAAACGTATCCGTCGCGCCGACCTCCACTCCGCCGGGAAGCGTTACTTTGCCCGAATTACGCCTCAAAAAATTTATTTAAATAAAAAAAAAGAACATTTCTCGCAATTTCTTCACTTGCAAACAGCGGGACCGTATGGCACAGCTACTGCCGCAGTCGGGTCATCGTTCGCAACTCGGATCAGTCGATTTGGAGGCAGCCCACAGTCCCAGGACTGAAAGTAATGTATGAGGATGGAATGAAAGGTTATGGACTAGAGTTCGAAATACGGGTAATCGTCTCTTTTTTCACACACTCTCTCACCGGTCAGAGAGACGAGAGAGTGTGCAAAATGAAGAGACGGCGACCCGTATTTCGAACTACATTATGAACACCCAAATTCTTTGCAGAGCAGAAATGGGGAGACGAAGAGGTTGACCAAGATATTCGAACTTCTTATTCACAGATCGAACTGCACGTGAAGATAATGCAAAAAGTTCTCTTTCCTCTCACTTTGACTTTCGAACCACTAAGTACACGGAACTTGATGCTTATTATGATTCTATCAGTAAGACAATGTAAGAGGGCAGTTTTCTTTTTTGAAATTTCGCATATAAATTTCGTACCTTATTTTATATGTATTTTATTTTATATATCTTTTTTATATATATTTTAAATTATTTTATATATTTATTTTATATGTAAAAATTTCGTACCTTGCCTCCTTCTGGCAGCGAATATCCCGTGAAATCGCGAATTTGGCTAATTTCCGTTTCTAAGCCATTTGTGCTAGCGCTATAGATACCTATTATAGCTTTAGAAATCATAAAAATAACCTAGAACTCGGGGTAAACAATGACAAAGTACGTAGTGTGATGCGGGTGTGCATTGCACTTATGCCGTTTCCCACAGCATAATTTCGTGGTGTGCGACAAACTTTTGAACTTCTATGATACCTTGCCCCCTCCCGGCAGCGAATATCCCGTGAAATCGAGATATGTAATAGGAAGATAATGCAAAAGGTTCTCTTTTCTCTCACATTGCTCTCCTCTAAGTACGTGGAACATGGCATGATGCTTATTATGATTCTATCAGTAAGACAATGAAAGAGGGGAGTTTTCCTCTTTTTCATATAAGACGGGTGAAACTAACTTTTCCTAGCCAGATTGGCAGTTAGAGCGAAACTGTCAATGTGCTCTTGAAAATTTGACGCAAAAATTCAAATAAATTTAATTATAATTATAATTATTAATTATAATAATAATTATTATATATTTCGTACCTTGCCTCCTCCCGGCAGCGAATATCCCGTGAAATCGAGAAAGTGTCCAAAGCTGGTTATGTTGTCCTTTGCTTCATCGAGTGGGAACGGTTTCAAGTCGGGACAGTCATTGCGTTCTGAACACAAACAGTTGTGCGAAGTTACAAGGAACGCTTTCTGATACAACGATTGATCAAAATTGGATCCATGCGATATTTTGCTTGAGTTCCCAGCTATTTCTCCATTTGCGTCCCCTGTTACCCTCATTTCTCAGCCCTCTCTGCGAAATGAGCTAGAAATTAACGAGAGCGAAAGTGTGGCCGCAATTGCAAACGAAAAAAGGAGGAGAAGTTATACACTTTTCGCTATCGTTCTGAAAACTCCTATTTACTCTCGAAACTTTGATGCCACGACTCCAATTCACTAAAAACAGTTAGCAATACGCATATTTCTTGCGCCTTTCACTCTTCTTTCACGATTCTGAAAACTTCAAGCTGAAGAAAAATCAAAACCCACCTTCCGCGCATGCGAACGTCTTCGGGCTCACATCGATATCATCGGTGAGCGAGTACAAGCCAGAATTGGGCCTGAAATTATTTCAGCAGGTTCAGCCCCGCACCAGCAGTAGCAAAATAAAGGACAGGGTCGAAGTGTTGCCGGACACTTGGTGATGGCACGGTTTGGAACCTTCGTTGAGGAACCAACGAAAAAAATATATTGGGAATACGTTTCAGAGCATTGAGAACCTTTTGTGTTATGAGGTTCCTAAACTGGGGTTCCAAACCGTGCCATCACTGGACATGTAAAAGCAGTACTCACTTGCAGCTCAGCTTGGCCTTGATTGTTTCCACAACCTCCACTTTGCCGTCGGCATCAACGGATATCATATACTCGGGAGCCGTGCACGTGTACACCTGGTAAATGAGGGTGTTTCCGGCATGTGAGAAGTTCAAAGCAGGGCATTTTCTCGAAATAAATATTCGAAAAAAGAACAACAACAAATATGAATGCCCGTTTGTTTCCAATTCCCTGCGTGTGAGTAGTTCATAACGGAGTGGGGTACTGTGATTCCCTAGAGTAATGTGATCTTGAATCTCATCACCATGGCTCCATTCACGAAAGCCGGTCCCTTGAGCGGCGTGTGTACGTAATTCGCAGGAACGTTAGTAGCGTGCGGAATGGCGGGGCACACCAATTCATCACCTGAATTTGACTCCCAGTTAACTCAACAATTGACTCTGCTGGAGTGTAAACTCAACAGGTGAACTAACCTACCTTGCAAGAATTGTACATCCCCGGGGCTCCGTTCTGGAATGGAATTGAGACTTCCTCTCAAATCTAGATCTTGGGTTTCAGCAGCTTGTGAGCTGCGGCAATTCGGGCAATTTGGATCTAAAAATGATTATTCGACCGCTCAAAATGACATGATAAGGGGCAAAGAGCTGTTTTGAAGTAAAACAGATAAAGTAGTCCGCACTGTCAAAGATTTTTGAGGCCATGACCACTATAGCTCAGTGCACATACCTTTGCCGCAAACAAACACAAATCTGTCATCAAGCTCATCGCCATCGATAGTCTGAAAGTACAATCTGATTCTTTTTAAACTGTCGTAAATGTGAAATGTACCACATACCCAGAGATTTATACCAAAAGTTCGGACGCATTCAACTTGTTTGCCCTTTGTGGATATTCCTGTTGTGCCATCCTAAAGCATTTGCTGTTTATAGAACAATATTGCATAAAATTAGAAATTTATTGAATTTGTGAGGAAATACTATGCAAACGCACCGTCATGTAGAGAATATCGGTATCTGGGCACTTTATCACTGGGCAGCCAAATCCGTCTTCCGTATCCTTAGTCTCAAAAACAGTTCTTTAGGAATATCATGAGGTTTATCATGAATAGCTTCAAAAGTTATCCAGAATGAACTTAATGATGTTTTGCTGGCTTTCCTTACCGGCTCTTCAGTGCACACTATGTTAGAATTTGCTTTACAAAAGCTCGCATCTCTGAAGGCATCTGCGCATCTTTGGCAGTGAACTGCAAATAATATGTTATTATTTGTTTTTAATATTAATATTATTATTATTGTTATCATTATTATATTAGTAATATAATATTATTTGTTATATTTTTGCCTTCATCACTATTCTCTGAACACATTCGGCGCCAAATTTGAGCGCAATCCGTTTAGATAGAGATTCACGATTGCATTGGCCTTACGTCTTCCGCAGAGAAATGTGTCCGTAGGACCGACCTCCGTTCCGCCGGGGAGCGTTATTTTGCCCGAGCTCCTCAAATAATCAAATTGTACAAACGGAAATCAGGTTTTGAATTATTCTGGCAATTTGTTCACTTGCATACAGCGGGACCGTATGGAACTTCGACTGCCATAGTAGGGTCATTGTTCACAACCCGGATCAATCGATTTGGTGCCGTTCCACAGTTCCAGGACTGAAAATATTATAATTTATGGAGATGGAATGAAAGGTAATGGACCAGATAAACAAGTCAAGAGAATAAGTCAACCCTATTATGGACGTCCAATGATGTAGTTCACAGATCGTACTGTATGTGGAGATACCGCAAAAGGTTCTATTTTCTTTCACTCTGACTTTCGAACCCCTAAGTACGTGGTACATGAAAATATTATGATTATGATTCCATAAGAAAACAATGAAAGAAGGGAAGAAAGAAATTTTTTGATATAAATTTCATACCTTGTCTCCGGTTACTTCTTCGATTACTTCTTGGAATCCGAAATAGTCTCCAAAGGCAGGTATCTTGGATGGAGCTTGTGCCAATGGGAGGAACTCTTTCAAGTCGGAACAGTCTGCGCCATCTGAACACAACAAATAGCGCGACGTTACAAGGAATACTTTTCAGTCGCTAGAGTATGTATCTTTTCACTCTCTCTGATAGTAACTTGGCCCTAAAGGCATGCACGATTCCGTGCGAAATCTAAGTGTTCACATGGCATTGCTTGACCTCTCAGCATAAATTCTCCATATGCGCCCCCTTTACCAAATTCCTCTCCCCTCTCACAAGCAAGATGAGCAGGAAATCAACGAAAGTGTGACCACTTTCAAACGACGGATAAAGAACGGTGGGAATAGAAATACACCTAGCTCTACTCTAGACGCGCCATTCCACTCATATTGCGATCTTTAAAGCCACGACTCTATAGCCGCTAAAGCAAGTGAAACTTACTTTCTTTATTTTTAGCGCAAACAAACTTCTTCGGGTTCACATCAACCCCGTCGGTGAGCGTATACAATCCAGAGTTGGGCCTGCAAACAACGAAACTAATCGTCAAGCTTTGTAAAATCCGAATCATGTTTCTCGTCAAATTGCCGGAAAAATGAGCTCACTTGCAACTTAGCTTGGCCTTGAATGTTTCCACTACCTCCGCTTTTCCGGCGGAATCAACGGATAACATGAACGCGGGAGACATGCAAGTGTACACCTGAAATATGCACAGTTTGAACTTATCCGATTTGCTCAAAGTTTTAAGCCTTCTGTGCCGTTGCCTGAACTCCTGAACGTGTGAAACACTAATTGTAAGGTAATGTTAACCAAGGCTGTGCAAAAAATATACGGTCTCTCATTTGCTTACCATGGCTCCATTCACGTAGGACGGCCCTAAGAGTGGCGAAGTTACGTACTTCTTATCATCAGGATTACTTGCTTGAGGAACCGTGGGGCACATCAGTTCATCACCTGATATTATCTCAATAAGGTTCTACGCAGTTTGAAAATGGCAAAATATGCCCGATACTCTATCTATCGAAAGTAAACTTACCAGGTTGAACAGCGAGACAGGCTCTTGAGCACTTAAGGATCAATGAAAACAGTAACGCTCGGCGGATCATCCCGGAGGAACATCGCTTCTGCAGCCACCCGCAGCTAAATAGGGCGACCCCTGCCCAATGCCCAAGTTCTTCCAGCGCCGTTCCGTCAATCCTGCCCTCCTCATACCCACAGTTCTCCCGCTTCGGCTGAACGATGAGATAGTGTGCCCAGCGAGAGTGACCGTGCCGGTTATCCAGTTATCACCCGTAGATTGCCAAAAAACGCCTTGAGCCGCTGGGGAAAATCTCGATCATAACGCTGTCTTGTGCTCTATCGTTCTGCCTGTTCGGCGAGGGATCGTGCAAGCCATTATTACAGGTTGAACACCTCCGCAAATTCCGGCTGGGCGAGAGCGAGGATGGAAAGGAATGGCCAAAAGGCTAAAAGGCTTGCAAGTGATATTGCCCAATGAAATTGCGTGCAAAGAGTCGTTCGAAACGACGAATAATGCGATTTTTACACAATAACGATGCTTTATCGAGAACAGTTCAGTATTCAATCGCATCTCGAGTAGCCCAACAACCCTAGGGTCTCGCCCAATCTCGTTGGTTGTCTCTTGAATCGACGAATCTCTCCTACTCGACCCTCCTCAGCAGCAGCCACGGCCTCTGCAGCGGAGAGTTTTGCAGCAGGTGCCGGCTGTAGCTGCAACTCCTGCAGTCCCTTGCTTGTCTCGCGAGGAGCGCGGATCCTCGCTTGCAGTGAGTTCACCTGGGTTTCTTCCTCGACTGGTTCGGGCTGAAATTTATTAGCTACTTTATTACTTTATTAGCTGATGTTGAGAAGAAAGCCCGGCTCTCTTGCAGAGTTGGTGGGAGGGGATGGAGGAGGTTATGGGGATATTTGTCGTTGCCGGGAAAGCCCAAAGCAGTGATCTACTAACCGCCGGCCCGTCCCACCACCCGGCACAGAAGCAGACGGTCATCAGCGTCCACTTGCACGAGTAGAGCATGAGGAGATTGCCCTGAAACTTCTTTTTGATCAATTTGAGAACAGCAAGACTCCAATTCAGAAAGTAATCATTTAGCGATCAGATCGACGGAAAAGTTACGAAATGATGTGTGAGTGTGCTATTGCTGTGCATATTGACTGGTAAAAGGTTCTGATATGAAATAAAGCTCAAACTAACCGGCACCAGAAAGAGGAACAGCCTCGAGCCGATGAACATCCAGAAGTACTTGCCGACGTAGTCGTCGATGCTGAAGGAATTACCATTGCAGATCACTTTCAGATCAGATGCTTTATTTATTAGTTCATTCGAGTTTATGGCTGCTAATGAAGCATTTTCTGGAAAAAAATCTTGAAAGAAGTAACTAACAAAAAGCGTAGTCAACGATGCTAAATGAATTTCAGCTTTGCAGTTTATTCACAAGGTGCTTTGACTTCAGGATCTAATTTCAGATTGCATTTGAATTGTGTTTCTCGAATCTTGGCAGCGAGAAACTAACGAAAGATGTAGTCGTTGATGCTGAAGGAATTTCTGCTTCAGATCACCATTCAAATTTCTGAGTACATTCGAGTTTATTTTATTACTCATTTTCTGAAAAAAAAAACTCTTGAAAAGAATACTAGATGACGACGCAAACACGGTTAAGTTTCATGAGTTGAGTTTCAGCTACGAATCTTGAAGGTATGTGAAATTAAACTTACTCCCGCAGATTCTTGCAGAACTGGTAGCGGCACTTCCTCAGCGCCATCGTGAACATGTCTTCCTGATGGAATAGGATGAATATTATAAAGATTAATCTGGAATTTCAAAGAGCTGAACGACAATCGTCAAATAACGTTCAAATCTTCATCAACTTCAACCGATAAGTCCGGCTGAGACTCCTAGGAAACATACAGAAAGAAGAGGGATTCACCATTGGTTGCCCTTCGATCTCCAGATCGTCCATTTCGTCATCTTTCTCCTCTTCCACTAGCATCTCGCTGCTGCTGAAGCGCGAAAAAGTTCGATAATTAAGTTTATTTTGTAATTCAACTATGTACCTGCACTGAAACAAAGACAGGAGGAGGAGAAGCAACAGAACGTGCACAGACCGCATGGTAACGGCGAATGGAAGGATATGCCCTTCTCAAAGCCCACGACATTTGCATTTTGATTAGAATAGGGGGCAGTGCCTCAATGCATGCGTTCTTTTCAGTACTTCAGCGCGTATGAGGCGGTGGAGATGAAAGGCTGGTTGACGCACAACTGGACTACTCAATCTGCATCATTTACAATCTGCATTTGTTAGATTTTTTTGTTCAGGATACGAAAATTGGGAATGTGAGAAGTCTACACAGGTGGCAAGTGGCATCAAAAACATAATGAAGAACCGCACTGGTGAGACTTCTTTGGGACCAATTTTTTTATTAACGGCTTTCACAGAAAGCAAACAATGTAGAGTATGATACTTTAAAAAAAATATGAATCAAAGAGAGTGAAAAGTGGAAAGCTTTATCGTCAAAAATAAAGTTACAATTACAGAGTTCAGTAAAGATTACAAAACCCATTTATTCACATGAATTCACGAGTGCGTGCGGAGGATTCATCAATCTCCTCTCCGGTCTCGATTCTCTCAACTCTTTCCCCCAACTCCTTCATCTTCTCCTCAAACTCCTCCATCATCACAGCGAACTCGGCCATGCGTCTCTCAAATGTTTCCTCCTTCATCTCGAGAGCCTTCTCGCGGAGACGCAGCTCTCTTGCGTAGTCCTCATTGCTCAGTTCCTTCTTGGTCTTGAAATCTTCCTCGACGACTTTCACAGCCGGCTTCTCCATAACGGACTCGGACTCGCCCTTCTTTGCCTGAGATGCGCTTGTGAATAACTGTTTCAAAAGGAACTCTATCATCTCATGAAAACGTTTCGTGACTCTTTGTATTAATTTGACCTCATTTCACGCACATCTATCAGAGGGTCGAGAGAACGCATGAAATAACGCCCTAAAGAGTAGCAAATTCTGACAATACTCACCTTGACATACGCCTCCGCAACGGGGAACCTGACCACTCGTTCCACGTACGGTTCGGGCACGTACTCGCGACACTGCTTGTTGCGACGCTGCTGGTACCAGTACTTGACCTGTGGAGAGCAGAGATCAAAGATCAGCATTTGATTTTAGGGTTTATGGCCATTGTCTAAAACAATTCCTGGAAGAACAGCTCCAAAAATATGCCATAATTTCCGATTCAGAAGGAAACCAATGCATACCTGATCCTCAGTAACCGACAGCATGGAAGCCAGCTCCTGCCTGGTCGCCTTGCTATAGTAGGGATTGTACAGGTATCTCTCCTCGATCACGGCGTCCTGAATTTGAACATCTCTCCATTCTAGTTCTCATATTCTCATGTCATTCTAAGTAGGGTTGGTAAAACGATGTTGCAATGGAGGGACGATGTTGGAGTAGGGATCCCTCATTCTGAGCAACTATCGAAGGTTAGAAAGGTCGAACCTCAGCCGGCGCGAATCTCCACTTGCTCTCGTCCAATTCGTGCTCTCCATCGTCATCATCCGAACCATAACACTCGTCCTCATAATCCTCCTCTTCTTGAAGCTCTCCTTCCTCCAGCTCCTCCTTGCACTCCTTCTCCCACGAGTTGTCGTCGGAAGAGGTGTCGAGAGGCTGTTTTGCCTGAAATATAAAATTTTGAACTCGGGGACGCCTTTATACTAATTACAAACGCACAAATTGAACCCCGTTCCCACCTAAGATACCAGGGCACTTCAGTTTCTCGGAAGAGTTGTTTTAACGCGATTGGAAATTCAGGTGAGCAGAAGGTCGAGAGCTTCGGTCTGATCCTTCTCCTTTCCTCACCTTCAGATAAGCCTCAGCGAGAGGGTAGCTGATGGGACGGGTGGCAGGCTCAAACAGAATGCACCCATCACGACGGCCTTTGTAGCGACGCTGCTCGAACCAGTACTTGACCTGCAATGGAAATAGTTCATCTGAGATCCGATTCTACATGTATCAACTTCTTTCATCGGTCTAATAGTCAACAGAAGACTAGATGGATGAATGCAATTATCGCAGCAATCATTTAGGAGAACAATTATTCACCTGATCGGCAGTAAGCGACAGGAGTGAAGCCAGTTCCTCTCTAGTCGCTGCATTGGGGTAGTTATTCTTGTGGTATCGCTCCTCCAACACGGCATCCTGGAAATTGTACTATCATGTACAACGCAATGAACCGAAACGTCAAACCCCGAAATCTTCAGGGATCTGCTAATTTAGTCTTGTGATAACCGCTGAACATTTAATGTTATATTTATATCCTAGTAGGGGTAACTCAACTTGGGATCTTCTTTGTGTGTATAAAAAAGTGTTTTAATCCCCGCGTATTTTCCCAAAATCGCTTTAAACTTCGATTATGATCAATAACCGCACGCACCTGATCTAATCTCCACTTGCTCTCGTCTTCCTTACCAACTGCGTACTATCTAACTTGACTACGATACATGCGCCAAATGGGCCTTATCCATCAATTAGCATGGGATTGCGTGCGATATCCATTTGGCGTGTGATACTGCACCAATAATATACCTGATCCGGTTCGAATCGCCACTTGCTCTCGTCCCTCTCAAACTCCTCGTCACTATCCGAACTGCTGTCATACTTCTCTTCTTCCTCCTCAAAGTCATCAGAAGGGCAAGCAGCCAGCAGCCGCAGCCGCTTCCTCAGTTCGGTGAAGTGCGGGCACTCATAGTCATCCTGATCCATCTGCTGGGTCGCGAAATCGGCGTCCGGCACAGAGGTGGTCTCCACAGTCTGCGGGCCAGTCGGATGAGCTGCAGCTGCTGCAGCTGCAGCATTTGCTGCTCTGTCCATAGCAGCTTGCTGCTGTTGCGCAGCAAGGTATGCCATGCCGAACTCAAGATTGACTTTCGGTTGCTCTGCAGCTGCAGCTGCTGCACTTGCTGCAGCAGCAGGCGCCAGGGCTGCTCTCGCAGCTTCTGCAGCAGCATCCGGCTGCTGCTGCTGCACTGCGATTGCCGCATCGGCACACTCGACAGCCAGGTACACGCAGGGAGCCTTGGCGGGGCTGCAATGAGGTTGATTTTCTTACTGAAAGCAACAACTTCTAAAACATGCCCGGAAGAAAAAGGAAAAGCAACATTCAACGCTACTCACTTCTTCCTCATGCTCTTCGCATACTCAATCGCAGTCTCGAGATCGGCTACTGAGTCCAGAACGACGTCCGACACGTCGTCTGGAATCAATCAATATGATGATCGGGTACGGTAGGGAACGGTACTATCGATTGATCTGGTAAGGGTGAGCAACGCCACTGGGCATGCACTGCTTCAATTCGAAGGCACTAGGTCGGATGAGAACATTTGGATACCTAGTGAGGGCGAGTGAACTACTGTTGTGCAATCCAGTAGGTTATCAACCGAATGTTCTCATCCGACCTAGTGCCAATTCGAACCCAACTTACCCTTCCAGAACAGCTCAACGGCGTCGGTATTCACTATCTCAGCCACCTTGGCCTTGACTGCGCGGAAGAGCTCATCTTTGAGAAGAGTCGAGGCGAATCTGGAAGGGGTTGGCGTTGAAGGATACCGATAGACGCCATGTTGAATTGCCAATTCGAGGGGAAGGGATAGTGAATATTCTTGGGTAGAAAGTGTCAAGTAGGAACAGTGGTTTGATCTTTCGTCACTTCTTCCCCTCTCTCGCGCACCCCGATGCTTCACTAAGAAGAATAACGTGGTTTGCTCTCGGTTGAGAACAGGGCAGGTAGATGGATCTTACTTGTGGGTCTCTCCATTGAAGTCAAGCTTGAAGTGCACACGGTCGGTCATGGCCCTGAAAGGATTTTGTAAAATCATGCAAAGCAACAATTAGAATGATGGTATATTTGAAGCGATCCAGGGAAATAATGGCGAATTAAGAGAGGGGCCAAGCAACCTGCTCAAGAAACCGGGTGAAATGGAATGAGCTGAATGAGTCCGAGTCGGTTCTCGGCGTTTTGTGGGCGGAGCCTGAGGTGTGAAGAACGTTTTAGAATCGATCGGGAGCGTTAATTGGTCGAGAAGAAAAGAAGCTGTTGAGAAAAGAGCAAGTTCCCTGGGTAAACATGTCAGAGGAAATACTAAACTGAGCGTCTTTATTCGAAAGAATATTCAAATTTCCAAACAGTACTGAATTCTGCTTCACATTGCTCTATTACTTTCAACTGTTCTAATCATCAAGCGATTTGACCTAGGAACAATCAACATGCAATTGCTGGAACTTCCACTCGAATTGATAGATGAAGTATTCAAGGTCTTAGACGATAAGAAGCTACTTGCAATGAGACAGGTGAGAGATTTTAATAATTCCATTTCCTATAATTTGAACGATCGATAAAAGCATTTTTTCTCATTTTCAGGTTAGTCATCTGTCAAAAGAAATCGCTGAAACGGTAGCGCTCAACCGAAAACTGCAGCCCGTAATTAAAACATTAGCTATGGAAGAGGTTCGTAACTTAATTTATTTTTAAATGGCAAACAATTAGAAGAAAAAACAAGATTTCTAGGAGGAAAATAATATGGTTGGCATGCAATTTATTTTTTCACCAAAAACGCCCACTTTTCTATCATCCAAAATATTCTTCGTATGCACTATGAACTATTTGCAAATTCATGGCATAAAATACATCCGCCATCAATCGGTAACTAATTTCTTTTTTTTTTCAAAAGAGATAGAAAATTACAGAAGGCGTATGTTGTTCTCTCTCCATCTAAGACTACAGAGTTCTTCGATAAAATCACTCCTTTGTTGGGAGGTTTCATGTGCGAAATAGGCGAATTCGTGATTCCATCGGACAAACTATACAATCTGACATCCGATTTTCTCAACGAGAAAGTCATACCTTGCGCATACTTCATACTGAATGAAGAACTAGCGTAGGTTCAACCATTTTTTACATCGAGGAAACATTTTTCCGCAGAGAGACAGCTGAAGAATATGTTTCAAAAGTCCATCGAAAACACGGATCCACTCAAACGTGCGCCGCTCTCGACATGGAGCCTTCAGGTACTATTTTATGTGGCAACTTTCTCTAAGATAAATCCCTTTTTAGAGCAATTATTGAGAACACTAGCCGACTTGTTTGATGAAGTTATTATTCATGTTTCATACATGTATCGCCAAGAATTGAGTGCCTTATTCTTCGCGAATAAGTCACAGTTCGTCTGTACGCTACTCAGTAGTCGATGCAATGCTCTCACTATGGAACAATCACTAGAAATATCGCGCGAGCAAATGGAAATTCTGCTAGAGGCAAGCTATCTTTGAGTAACAACAACAACAAAAGCATTTAGAATCTACGCAACTCAATCGACGAGAAACCCATCTACTTAAGTGCGAGTGATTCAGATGACTTGAACTATAAATACGATAAAACAATAGGGAACCATAACATCCGTGTTTGGCCTTATGAAAAAAACATCCGAAGGAAGAAACCGCATTGAAATGGCACACGACGATTACATACTACAACAATGGTCTTCGTGATCTCCACTTTTGTTGATTCCACTTTGTTGCAACTGTTTCGATTCCAAATTCATAAATAATCCCTTTTTTAATAAATCATTTGTCGATCCTCATTTATCTGCATCAAACAGTAACACTTCTCGGGCTCAGAATATAATAGTTTGTAAATGAACTACGAGCAAATAAGCACGCCTAGGTCGGATGAAAATATTCGGATCATATTAGGTGCTCATCCAGCAGCTCGAGATGACCCACCTTTGCCTAACAACGGTCAGGAGAATGAGCAAGAGCAGAAGACGCGCTGCCCTCATGTTACCAGCGAATGAAAATGAATCGCAGCCTCAAAACTCGTGCCTCAGAAGAAATTTGAATTAAAATTAAAAGTAGGACAAGTGCCTCTGTGGATGGGCCCTTTCCAGCAGAGTTCGAAATCCAGACACACCAAGTCAAAGGTGGGAGAAAGGTTAATTTGCGTGGCACAGACGATTTTCACTCTTTTCCATCCCCTCATTCTCCCTCTCATCCACCTATTGTGTCGGTTGGTGGAGAATCTCACGTCTCCCCCTCATTCAGACCTTATTTGAGCTTTGGAAAGAGAATCGTTTTGAGAAACATATCTCTTCCCTCTCATTCATTCCCTTCCCGCTTTAGATGACGCGGCGAGGGGTAGGTTTGTTCTTGAAACATATGTCGACGGCTTCATTTGAAACATTTCAAGAAAATGTTTTTCACATTACAATCCTATTCTACACTGCTTGATGGACGCAGATTTCATTATTTCGATCCCATTTAGTAGCAACACGAGCAAATTCGCTGAAAAACAGCGAATAACGTGCAAATACGGCCGTTTTGATCACTAGAAAGTCTATTTCTCAGCTTAGGGTAAAGCTATCGAGATGGCGTTTGTTCAAAAAGCTTCGTAAACCTCTTCCGCAAAATCTGATAGACGCCGATTTTTCGATTTTGATCTCATTCAGTAGCAACACGCGCAAATTCGCTGAAAAACAGTGAATAACGTGCAAATACGGCCGTTTTGATCACTAGAAAGTCTATTTCTCAGTTTAGGGTAAAGCTATAGAGATGGCGTTTGTTCAGAAAGCTTCGTAAACCTCTTCCGCAAAATCTGATAGACGCCGATTTTTCGATTTTGACCTCACTCAGTAGCAACACGAGCAAACGTGCCGCCACTCCCTCATTTTCGACCGCTTTTCCCTCTCGCGCGGCGCAGAATGACTCGGCCGTGCTGTGCCACGCAAATGAGCTTTTCTCCCCCCTTTGACTTGGTGTGCCAGAGCTACCCGAGTCCACGGGTACCCGCGAGTGAGGAATGAGAGGGAGAGAAACCCTTCAATGCGTGTGAGGCGGCGGAGATGAAAGTCCGATTGACGCACAACTGGACTACTCAATCCGCATTTAGATTCCATTATTCTGGATATGCGAAGGTCAGTCAATCATGCAGGTGACTTCCAATTCCATCAATCCAACAAAAAGCATTCAAGCCTTCTCGTTCAACACTTTGTTGTTCGTCAATTAGGTTTATTAGAACTGCGAAGCTGATTGACATGCACGAAAAAGTTTGTCATCAGTGATAATGCAAATCGCGCTTGTGAATCTTTTTTGGACCATTTTTTTTATTAACGGCCTTCACAAAAGGCATTTAACGTTCCACGTACAAAATCATTCCGAATGCGTAATTTACAAATCCAAATGATTGATTGTGAATTCGTTTCTTGGCCTATCCGAAGGGGATATTTTAAGTCGAAATTCTCCAATAACTTCCTCTTTTCGATCAGAATTTGTCCACGAATGGACAACTTTTTTCAATTCCTTATGATGAAGAAACTGAGAAAATCAATTACATTATTTGACTTGAATCTTTGATTTTTTCTCACTTGCACAAGCTTTTCAAGGTCTCCTTGTGAATAGGAAGCATTGCTACGATTCAGTTCCAATGACTTGCATCTTCGGCTCAGAATTTCAATCAAAAGTGGAAGTGGCAGAGGCACTTCATTAGCACCCCCAGTTGCCATCGTGATGCTGAGCTCATTCACGCGTTCCGACAGATCAAGCAGAAAGTTGAACGATTCTGAAACGATAATAATCGGTAACAGTCAAACGGTGTTGGAACGTTTAGGAACTCGCGTTAATGAACCCTCCTAAAAATTTCATATTTTCTGAAACACAACCGCAAGATTTTTCAAAAAATTGGGTTCCTTAACGCGAGTTCCAGCTATTCAACTGCCAACCTGACGTGCTCAGCAGTTTAGTGGCAAAAAATCTGATCGTACCGCACTTATCGACTAGATCGAGCCATTTATAACTAAAGAAATAGACTTTAACCAGTTTTAACCTACTCAACGTACAATGTGATTCTTGCCGGATCCCTGGGCAAAATTTGGATGCTTGGCACTTTATATCCTTCGAAGAAGTCAATATTCGTTTGAATCGTCTCTTCTCGCAGATTATTCAGCGATATCCAAGACGGAATCCGACAAAAAGTCGTTCGAATCACTAGAGGTTTCAGATAAACCAGAAACGGCTTGATTTCATGCGTTTTCAGGATGTATCTGAACGCCTGAAACTTCTAACTATGATTTTTCGTATTAACAGTAATGCTAACAAGAGGTAAACTGTTAGACTTGTCTGGCATAGGAATTTTCAGTTTCGAAAACGCGCAAAGTACGCTGATTTTCCACAAGAGACAGTCTCGCTCATCTTCGAAACGAACGTCAATGAAAATGTCGTCTTTTAACACCTGAGAGATATTCATTAAATCTTCATATATGGTCTCTCTGTACAATAGGGTTTCGCAGGATTGGTGATTGGGGATGCATGCCGGTTATGAGGATATTCAAACATGCCATAAAATAATGTAAACTGACGTGTTCATTCACGTTGAGTTCAGCAACGACAGTTTGCTTAGTGACCACGAGAAAATCGACAATTTCCTTAGTCGATCGACTGACCTGCAAGAATTAATTGTCAAAGTTAGAAATACGGGTAATCGTCTCTTCATTTCATATGCTCTCTCACCGATCAGAATGACGAGAGAGTATGTGAAATGAAGAGACGATTGCCCTTTTTCCTACTCTATTCATTACACAATTCGAAACAAAAATGGTCACCTCTCTCATTCGAAGGAGGAAGGGATCGTTCACGAACTTCCCGATTTGGTCGATCGCATTGCGAGGAAGGTTTAGAAGACTTATTGCAAGTCTACCCATTCAGGGGTGAATGAAAACTGAAGTAAAACTGAGCAGAACTCGCTTTTAACTGGGCGAATTACGAAAAGACGCGCTGAAATAGATCCAGACAATCGATAGCAGACGATCAATAGTAGACGTGTGAGAGGAGACGAATCAAGAGCACGACCTCTGGGTGAATTGTCGATAGGCAGTACCAAAGAAAACAGTCAAGCTCATCCAAAGGATCGCTATCTTATAGTGTTGGATCTTGGTGTTTCCAAATACGAGTAACGAAAACAAAACAAAAAAATGTTCTTCAGTTTGTATTCTGCTGATTAATTCTTGACGTTATTTTAGTGTAGCTGGGATTTTGTTTATTAATTAGCATACTTACAATAAATGAAGGAATAAAGCGAACCAAAAAAAAGAAAAAAAATGCAACTTGTAATACATAGATCGATCACTCCTCCCCCTCCTCCATCACAGCTCCCTTGACAACCACTCTCGCCCTCAGTCTCCCCAGCACGACAGCGACTGACATCCTCACTCGCACCGTCCCATCTTCTTTCTTGAATGCGTAGAGGACTGTTTGGCGCTTTTCTGTCTCTTTTTCCTATGACAGAGTACAAAAAATCACTATTTTATCGATTCATCAGCATACTTGCAATAAATTAAGGAACAAAAACAAGAAATATACAAAATGAAAGAAAAAAAGCGGTCACTCCTCCACCTCCTCGTCAACCGCAGCTCCCTTCACAACCACTCTCGCTCTCAGTCTCCCCAGCACGACGGCCACAGACATCCTCACTCTCACCGTCCCGTCGTCCTTCTTGAACGCGTAGAGCACAGTTTGGCGCTCAGGACCGGTCTGTAATCAATGAATGTTCAGTCGTAGCTTTCTCTTACACTTCCACAATGAAACTATTCTCATATGGAGAGTTAGGCTGCAAATCTCCCTTGCTCCCATTTCTATGCTGCAACCACTCTTTGTGATAGGGGAGGGGAGGAAGTGATGTCACAGCCAACCAACCCTGTAGCCTCTCGCCGTTATCAGAGGAGCCGCTCTTGCAGCGAATCCGTCGACCTCGTCAGTGAGAGCGAGATCCCACTTGCGTCTGCGAAGATTTGCGAGGGCTCTCTGAAATAAATCGATTCGATGGCTATGCAGTCATTTTCGAAAAGAACCGTTCATATTCGAAAAGACTCAAATCTGTACAGTTAAGCTTCATGGATCTCGTTGAAAGCACCACTTCATTCTACGGTTATTTGCAGACCTTAGAGGACGCGGTCTTTTCGTAACAGAAAAGGAGTGGTTCAGATCTGATGAGCCTGGCACTGAGTTTACAAATATGGAATCATTTTGCTCTCAGATCGGTTCAGTTGTGCTTCATGGCTTGAAGCATGGACATCGAAAGTAATATTCAAAAAAGCACCTCAATCGCGTCAAGCAGCTCAGCGAACGGCGCCGCGCAGTTGTAGCACTTGAAGATGTTGACGCGCTCAAAGTTGACGAGCGAAATCACTTCCACCTGCAGTGAGTTGTGCTTATCTTAGCGATTTAGTGAATGCATTGCTTCAATCTACATTCCGATTTCAACATTTGTTGCGATGATTCATAACGGAATGCTTCGATCACATTTTCCTTTATTATACAGTTAGGATGTCAGTTGCAGCTAGCCGGGCTTCCCTTGTAACTTCTAAGAAATAAGCAAATTCACTAACCGCCACATCCTCATCCGCCACTTCAAAGTCTTGCACTATCTCACACTCAACCCCGACTCCTTTCTATCCCACATTTTCTCCCATTATCTCCAGTTTTATGGTCATATCCCACTCCCTCCAATGCGGTAAAGGTAAAAAGGTAAAGGTATCCCCGTACTCAAGGCACTTGCGCCCTGCGGGAGCCCACTGCTAGGCCAGTGACTTTATTTAAGGCCAGTTCAGTCCGTAGGGCCTAATCTACTCTTCGGACCTACTTTACCGCGTGATCTATGCGAGCATTAGCCAATTCGCCCACCGGCACATCCTCATCTGACACGATCTCGCACACAACCCCACCCCTTTCTATATTTATTCACATTTACATCAGTTTTACTGTTAGATTATCAGATGCTCTTTGCTACTATATCCGTCTGCTTATGTACGAAAAAGTGTTGAGGAATTCACCTACCGGCACTTCCTCATCCGGCACCTCGAAGTCCTGCACGATCTCACACACAACCCCGACTCCTTTCTATCTCACATTTTCTCGCATCATCTCCGGTTTTTTGTCATATCCCACTCCGTCAATGCGGTAGCATTGGCCAATTCACTAGAGTTCGAAATACGGGTAATCGTCTCGTCATTTCACATACTCTCTCACCGGTCAGAGAGACGAGAGAGTGTGAGAAATGAAGAGACGATTACCCGTATTTCGAACTCTACAATTCACTAACCGGCGCATCATCATCGGGCACCTCGAAGTCCTGCACGATCTCGTACGCGTTCCTGTGTCGAGTGGCGATCATCCGCTGGAAGAAGACTTCGAAATGCGGAGTCATCATCATCTTCATTTATCCAGGTCGAACATAGTTACAATAGGGGTCAAACAACGTGGTTCTACTCGGAACACGGGAACAATCGGAGTGGTTCTACTTTTCCCCGATATTCGCTTCACATAACCAAGATTTTGTTCAAGGAATGTTTCATGGGTGTTCCAAAAGAACGCTGTTGCAATTCATAGCAATTCTACAGGGGATTCGGCGACAAAAACCAAACAATCGAATACAGTTGTTTCAGCGCATCATCAGAGGCGAGAGAGCGTGTGAAACGGAGAGACGGTAGACTAGACTCTAGTCTCGAGTGGCCCATCGTCTCTCGAATTCTCGAACCCTACCTGGATGACTGTGTCCGTGATGTACTTGGCGGGTGCCTTGATCTTCTCAAAGTTGCAGGTGACACTGAAATGAAGATATTTACAGAGAGAAAGTGTGCAAGTTAGAGATCTGTATTCAAGGCACATTTCGGAAATATTATCGTCTGAATGCTCCGCAATATCCGCAATTTTCACTACAGTGCATTTCTTCTCGTTCAGTGTGTTAGTGCGAACGTAATGTGGTCATTTCGCTTAGCAACGAGGCTAGCGGAGAGGCTCACCTCGAGATATCGCAATCCCTCATCACTCTCAGCACTCCGGCTGCTGGATGTATCTCGAAGCGATCGCCCTTCGGATAGAGGGCGAGACGAGTGGCGATGCATTCTATGACGTCGTCGCGGACTGCCATCTGAAAATGTAACCTGTGAAGGCGGATATGCTGCTGATCTCCGAGATTCAGCACGAACACGGTCTGTAGATGCACAAGGACAACAACGAGATTGCAGAGCATCATTTTTGATGTGGATTATTGTTTCAACACTGTGCCTACTACTCACGCAGTGCAGCACGAATCGCTCCGGTTCGAACAGCGAGATGGCTACGGCGATCCCATTCCGGAGTTCCTGCGATTAGATCATGCATTCATTACGGGTAAACTTGAAACATGGTTTTAATGAGACAATGTGTCATAACAGATAATCAGCAATGACCTCCATCCATCCACTTTGGAAGACCTCCATCCATCCACTTTGTATTCGGAACGGGTGATTCGTTTGGAATACTAGAGAAGTGCCCAAAAACAACGTGCATACCTTCGTAATCGGCATGTTCTTCATCTTGTCATTTGGGAATTTCCTCTCGTTAGATTGCCGATTCGAGAAGACCATGATGTCGGTGCCGTTATCGAACTAAACGAATAGGTTCACAACTAAGTTAATTTGAGTATTTTCGTTGATATCAATCACGAAGCAATTCCCCATACCTCTCTCCCCTTCATAGTTGTAATTCTGAAAATTAGCCACTTTTCAGCGAGGTTCAACATGCATAGCCACTGATCTCGGCACTAGGCCGTAGGAGAAGGGTAGGCGAGAAACCTCTTTTTAGACTAACCTTCATGATAGCCAGTTGGTAGACGTGTTGCCTATGGTCTTTGAGGAACATCAGATTGTTCGCATCATTGAGAAGATCGTTCCACCTCTTGCAGATGAGCCTCTTCGTCCAGAGCAGGTAGGAGAGTCTGTGAGAGTTATCAATCCGGGCATTTACTCCTTCTACAATTCAAGGAAAAATGCGCACAGTGTGAGTGTGTCTGCTCATTATCTAGAAAATTGGATATTTTGACCTCAAAATGCTCATATACATTACATAGATGATAAATCTTCAGTAATATGCACTCACAATCCTCCCGCATTCCTCCACACTCCCTCATCCATCGCCACACAGTGCTTGAGGATGTTCATGATGACGCGGTCGGGCAGGTCGTTGAGGTTCTGTGATCAGATAATTATTCAAGTTCATATTTTGTTATGCATTTCACAATCAGGAATAAGAGGCCACTTACCACTGGTGCAGCTGCCCCAGCCGCAGCACCACCACCGGGAGCCGGCACAACTCCTTGGTTTAGCTTCCTGCAGCAATCAGGATAATAAACTCAGTACAAAATATTTCGAGATGACGAACCTAGTGAGTATTTAGTAACACAAGCAAACACTTACTTTGCGACTGACTCCTCATTGTGTTTACCCACCTTCCATCGATAGTCGCCGCATTCGAACTGAATGGGGCCTTTTTTGCTATTAATGTTGCAATTTACTAATTTACTGGCCAATCAATAAATCGCTCACCTCTCCACGAACAACCGCCAGATCATGAGGCGATGCCGTCTCATCAACCGCATGCGGGCGCTTCAGTGATCTGAGTGATCTGACAAGTCAATTTTTATTGCTAATTCATGAATTTTTAATTATTTTAAAACAAATACAGTGTCTTGGGCATGGATAGACCGAGTTTAATACCTCATTGCGAGCTCCGCATCTCCCTTGGAACTATCGCTTCCTTGATCATGGCTTTCCATTGTGAACTGAGAGTAAACGCGATGAAAGTGAAGCCTGGACAACAAATTGGTTAAATGCGTGAGGGCTCGTAATCATTTATGTACCGGAAACGCGATTGAGCGATTAGGAAATAGCGATGGCAATTGATAGTTAGCAAATTGAAAATTAAACGGGACTTATAATTTTGACAGACGAAGCCTAACTCCGTGAACGAAGTTGATCGATTACTTCAAACTAGTTTGCTTATTTACGGGTCGTGGACAATTTTCTCATTGTACAAGGCAAAGTGCCGAGGTCAGCGAACTATCTGATGACACTTATCAAGTATATATTTTGAAATGAAAGAACGACTGATAAAGCTTTTTAAAGTCGCGAGTTCCGTGTCGCGACCGCTAAATGCTTGTGTGGGGAAATAGCAGAATGTCTCGTTGTGCGTCGGCACTATACTGTAGGCACACCACAGCAGGTCAGTTGCGTATAGAAGAGATGTGAGAAATAGAGAAGTTAGATCGCTAGGAAGTTGTCAGCAAAGAATGTAGATGGTGCGAACTCACTATAATGAAGCTTCTGTACACGAAGTAAATGAGTCGTTTGAATATGACAACCGACAAAACTGAGTGAGGCCAGCGTCTACATTTTGCCGATACTTTGTTCTTGTGGGAGTAAAACTAAATACCGCAACCGATAACCGTTCTCAAACGCAGAGGTGAGAAAATGCAACGGGCGCATTGTGATAGTTTTATCGTTAGTACTACCTTTCATTTTCATTTTTTTTGATGGAGCTAGACAGGCCGGTTTAGTCGGGAATGAAGGGTAGGCTCCCCCACCTCCCCCACCCCCATCCTCATTTCGAGGGAGACGAGTAAGAAAAGTAATGTGATGCGCATGATAAGTGATAGAAGTGAACGAGACAATTGGTATCATTCGTCTTTCTTATCATTCTATCTCATCTATGCTATTTATCTCGTCTAACCCGTTCATTCTTACACATTCACGGCGTTGTCCAGCAAATTTAAAACTCTGTACTCATAATTTCAATCATTTTGCGCTTTAAGAATGTTTCTTATCACCGACTTACTCTCATTCAACACTATCTTATCTGTTTTTTTAACATGGGAAGATGAAATGTGCACTCCTTCAGAGTAAGATTGTTGACACTGTTGACACTGTTGCCAATCACGGTTGCATTCTTTGCCTCTCAATCCCTTGGTAGAAAGAGCACAGATGAAGAAGAGGAGCAGAGATGCCGCTTTAACTTCTCTCTTATCTCCCAGTTACGATTAGAGAATCCAAAAGGGATCACGCTATTGTGTAATAGTAAGGGAGACTGATGATTGTCTATTTCTCAAAATCAAAGGGAGGAGCGAGGGCATTGTGGCCATTGGTCGGTTGCTGTTGCGAAATTACCATTCGAATGTCCCGTGTCTTCCTTCTCCCTCTCCCTTACCATCTCCCTCTCTGTCCTTTCACTATGAATAGACATCCTCCATCAACAGTCCCATCTCTTCTCTTTCTTCTATTCACTCAACTCATGTTCGGACACGTCCCTTTCCTCTGTCTTCTCTCAATATGATTGCCTGCGTGCTTTTCGAAAACTAGCCGCTCCGAAAATGCTTATCAGTGATCTGTACTGTTCAGGACTTGCGCTTACAGGATCGATCGAACAGCCTAATTCAAATAATCAATTTTTAATCGGTATTTACAGAAGATCAACTGTCCATCATGGAGGAGGATCAGCCGATGGGCCAGAGCTAACCTTCGCAGCCTCGTGCGACGGCAATAGTAGAGAAGGTGACGAAGATGGAAGTGGACGACAATGTTGAGGAGGGAAAGGTGAGTGTGCATCGGAAGAAAGCGTTTCACAAGATTTCGCAAATGGGAACTTCGAACGCACGGTTTGTGGTGCACATTACGGAAGACAAAAACCTGGGAATTAGCCCACCCCCAAAAAATGATTTTTCTATACTTTTCTGATGAGATTTCAAAGTACTGTTAGTAAACTTGCTGACAAAATTTCTGAGATACTGTTCATGAGAATTCGAAAATATGATTTCCAAACGCATGGTTGGTGGTTGGGTCGCTAAGAAGTATCCAAATTGCAGCTAGAGCCGCCTGCAGACGCTGCTGAACGTCTCGCCGCCGCCTCCGTTGCTGTGTCAGTCATCCAGGCGACCATTCCGCCCCTGATCCAGCATCTGCACACCGTGCACCAAGTCTTCGGCCTCGACGTGCGTCTCTATTTTTCTGGCTCTCTCACTTTCCCATGCTCGCCTCTCTCACCATTGAGAAAGGATTACATTTAAAAATAATTTCCGTGAAAAATTAGTGAAAAAAGGACTATTGCAAAACTGAGTATTGCAGTCAACTGCGACTACCACATGTCTGCTCACCCACGACCTCGATAAGAGTAAGTTCGCTTTTAGCACTTCCGAATCGATATGATTCAAGCGTTCTAACTTCAATTTTTGAGTTCACTATGTCAAGTAATGTTTTCCTTTCTTCATTTGTGCCAATAAGAACTCAACAAATTCGATATGAACAATTGCAAAATATTTTTCAGAGTACCTCAGTTCGAAGGGGCAACTGAGCTGTCCCCGAGGATGCCCGAGAGACGAGAACCGGCCTGACCCGAGATTCCATCTTCTCACGGCGAGTTCACTTTGAGCACCGATGATCTAATGCTGCTATTGCAGGTGCACTATGACGTCTATTTCGAAATAAACAGGAGACGGTTGACTGCGCCGGTTAAGTTCATTTCTCGGAACTTTGGAGAGAAAGCACGCAGTGAGTTATTGGTGCTTGTGGAGTTCGCCGGAAGAATGCATATATATTTTCCATCTCCGGGTTGGGTGTTAGGGCAATATTTTTAATAGAAATAGTGAAACATAACCAATCTGGATAGACCTACAATGTAAATCATCGTTACACTCACATAATTTCCGACAAATCAGATCATTATCAGATCACCCTATCGCGATATTCCCAGTACGAAAATATCATTACAGATCGCAGAGTCTGCTTGCACTGTTCCGTCGAGTCTCGTCGTCGGTTCAATGCCGACTACGTTGGAGTCGATGAGATTTTCACTCATATGGAAGCGGTGAGATGTTCAGCACAGAAAATTATGGGTTTCGCTTCGTGAAACGATGGTTTTTGGCTCTTCCGGAGAAGTAATGATGCACAAAACAGGATGCTCAGCAGTAAAAGAAGGATTGAGTTATTTTTTCTTGAACATTCAGGAGCACCCCTCAGTTATTCGCGACGTTGCTCGGCAGTACATCATCATCATTGGTCCTCGTGGACTACCACCCGTTGGAGTGGACCGCCACCTGCACTCTAACTTGGTGAGGAGGCTGATCATGCGTCAAATGCCAAATTTCGGTTATTCAAATTGAAATGACACTAGCAAATATCACGCCTGTCAGGAGAGAATCGAGCTAACAGTGGGAATGGAGCGAAAATTGTGATATGAGTTAGTACCGGTTTTGGGCACCTCTAGGCATGCCCTAGCAGCCCCAAAGTCCCATTGTGCTAGGATCATTCTGGGGCTCCATGCACCGAGTCGATTTCATGGATCCCCAACTTTGACCTCGATTATCTCGCTTCTGGTGAGTCTCGCTAAATTGTTCTAAGTATGACCCCCGATCTTTTCTGTAGCTCTATCGATCAGCACAAACTAGAAGTCAAAAAGTGCCTTTGAGCAGTGCTACACTTCAGGACGCATAACTCAAAAGTGTAGGAAAAAGCGCGATTAATTTTAAGATATGTTGTTAAGCTAGGCGAGTGATGTACATCGTAGGATTATTTTAAAAATTGCGTCAGCCACTCATTCGAAAGAGCTCGCCTAGCTTAACAACATATCTTAAAATTAGCCGCGCCTTTTCCTACACTTTTGAGTTATGCGTCCTGAAGTGTAGCACTGCGCAGAGGCACTTTTATGACTTCTAGTTTGTGCTGATCGATAGAGCTACAGAAAAGAGCGGGGGTCATACTTAGAACAATTTTCCCTAAAAACTCACCAGAAGCGAGATAATCGAGGTCAAAGTTGGGGATCCATGAAATCGACTCGGTGCTTGGAGCCCCAGAATGATCCTAGCGCAATGGGACTTTGGGGGCTGCTAGGGCATGCCTAGAGTTGCCCAAAACCGGTACTAACTCATATCACAATTTTCGCTCCATTCCCAAGAATTGGAAATTTAGCTCGATTCTTTCGTGACAGGCGTGACATTACTACTGTTTTTGAAATAATACTTTTCAGATGCGCTGCATCATTCCCCTCCCCTACCCACACAACTCGGACACCTCGGAGTGATTCGAGCTTCCATTCGAAATTCCTATTCCACGTTTTCATTGAATCTCTCTCTTCTCCAATTGCTTTGCTATTGGAAAAATTGCCCACTCGTCCACCAGGATTTACTAATACATTTTTGTCGTATCATTGGACACGTTTAAATCGAACCGATGTCATTACAATAATAATGTCAATACAATCTTTATATCAACATTATTTATCATTTCAATTGAATTTTGAGAAAAATTGGGAGTTTTGTGAGCGGAAAAGACACGAATTTCGATGTATGGAAACGCTTAATGATATCGAATGTATCCTAGAATTGGAATTTGATTCTTCCCTGATTATCAGACACTTTTGGCAATAGTCCGCATAATCAGTGTATCCCCATTTCTTTCTTGGATGAGCGTCTCAGTGTGTTTTTTATTGTGTTGTGAACAACAAATAAATTCCGAAAATTCTTCTCACTGCAAAAAATGATTATCAAAAAATCTTCATCTTCAGTGTTTGGAGTGTTTGGTTCCCTAGCAGCATAGCCTCTGGGCAATCCACCCAGAAACCAGCCTCACTTCTTCTCGCTTCAGTCTTTTTCTACACCATAGGGCACGAAATGAGCGCCTCCTTGCCTCGACTCCGCCCATTTTTCGACGCGTGGTTTTGCCGACTCCGTTCATTCATTCAAGCATCATCATTCCAGTTGCTCTTCTCTTCTAATTTAGTCAAAATATTCTCGCTTTTCAGTTGTTTATTTATAATTTATTTAATTATTTGCATTCCAGTGTCATGGCCGACCGCGTGCACTTCAAGCTTGATTTCAATGGCACTGTTCATAAGTGAGATTCCTATCCTATAATCGATCTTTCTGACGTTGCCTTTATCAGGATCTGTAGAAATATCTCGAAGAGGCTCACTAGCTAATTAGAGAGATCAGAATGATCGTTCATTAGCCAATCACTAACCTCCTTTGAGGTTCGCTTCTCGCATTCACCATCAAGGCGAGGAGCTGTTCCATGCAGTCAAGGCGACTGTGGCTTCCCTCGTCGACATGCATGAGCCCCTGCTGTACTGCAATGGTGAGTTTACGGTGATAATTCTGCGAGTTGCGAATCGGTGACAATGCTCTCCTGATGAATGATAAAATTCTTCTATAGAAGATGCTACGATTTCTTTTGTAGAAACTGTAGTGATTGAGTATTGGTTTGGCAGTGGAATTTTGTTTATCGTGACAGTATTTGGCGAAAAATAGTTGTATAGCCAGCAGAGAGCACAAAAAACTGTGCTCTCTACTGGCAATACAATCTCAGCACAAGAATCAGACAATATCGCGAATAGGGATATTGTAGAAGCGCCACCACGGGGTATCTTCGCGCAAATCTCAACAGTGCCTGAGGGTGTTTTCTCCAATGTCTTATCCCTTTTGATAGTTTCGGCCTATCAATCACACAAATGGTGTCATTTAGTGGAGAGAGAAGTTCAGTCGTTCCTCTCATGAACAATTATTTTAAATAAAAAATAAAAAGGATTTTTCGAAAACATAAAAATAAACCAGAAATTTCAGACGGATCTACCGATATCGTTCTCGAAACTGCTCAAGATCTCGACAAAGCGATCGATCTGGCACGATCAAAGAAGGAGTAAGTGAGCAACAAGATATTCCTTACTTTACTAGGGGAACTAGAGAAGCGCCAAAATGTCAACATTGAAGGAGATTACGGTGTCGGAATTAGCAGTTATCGATCGATCGCTTACCTGATTTTTCAATATATTAAAAGACACTTTTTGAGAAAGTGAAAATATCCTTGGCAAAGTGGAAAAAATCGATCTGCTCCAAAACAGGTGCACATGTAGTACTCACCGAGTGTAGCACATCTGTAGCTTACGGAATCACCTGGGCCCCTCTCCGACGAGCGGTGAAGTATGTTTCATTGAAACGTAACCCAGCCGACTTTGCGATTTCGCAATCATTTCGAACAAGCGATGGTGTAAAAAATGCGCAATATTCAGGTGAACATGCACACCAAGTTTCATCCCAGTTGCTTTAAAACACGATGAGAAAAATGAAATTGTTTCATATTTTAATTTGCAGCTCAGCGGGGAGTTATGGTAGAACCCTTTTTTATTTCATAAATCGGAAGAGAAACTAGCAAGCTAGCTTCCATTCAAAACTAAAGGGAATTAAAAATATAGTTTTGGAGAATTTCGACAAAGAACGCGCACAATTTCGAATAAAATCAGTTCTCGATAGGCCAAACTACCGTATTCAAAATTGATCACAGCCTACCGCTCGGCAACGCAACGTATTTTTTGCGTTTCTTCATGACTGTGAATGACTGTAAGAATCAACGATTGTATCGCGCCTATAGAAAGTATTTTTGCTTCTGTTGTGTACTTTGAAAACAGTCAGTTCTCGATAATTCGAACATTCGAGAAATGATCGAGAACTGATTTTATTAGAAATTGTGCGCGTTCTTTGTCGAAATTCTCCAAAACTATATTTTTAATTCCCTTTAGTTTTGAATGGAAGCTAGCTTGCTAGTTTCTCTTCCGATTTATGAAATAAAAAAGGGTTCTACCATAACTCCCCGCTGAGCTGCAAATTAAAATATGAAACAATTTCATTTTTCTCATCGAGTTTTAAAGCAACTGGGATGAAACTTGGTGTGCATGTTCACCTGAATATTGCGCA
>LS501635.1:186081-218304 GCA_900490845.1 Pristionchus japonicus | reverse complement strand
AATCGCAAAGTCGGCTGGGTTACGTTTCAATGAAACATACTTCACCGCTCGTCGGAGAGTGGCCCAGGTGATTCCGTAAGCTACAGGTGTGCTACACTCGGTGAGTACTACCTGTACATCAGTTTTGGGGTAGATCGATTTTTTCCACTTTGCCAAGGTTATGAACAAAACTTTTCACTTTCTCAAAAAGTGTCTTTTAAAAATCTCACTTCTCTAAATAGCTAATCAACCTCTTACAGCCCCTCCAAGGCGGCCTGCGTGAATATCTGCGTCATCAACTCAAAGGTGGAGGAGATTCAGAGACTGAGAAAGCTGCTGTGAGTTGATCGTAACAAGAAGGAAATGCGTAAAAAGATGGCTTTTTCGTTTCATTATCTAGCAGAATCGAGTAAAATCGCTCCTCGTTCAATTATTTCAAACATTCCAGGGCCGAAATGAGATCGGAAAAGTCGGAGCTCGAGTGCAAGCTTCGCAAGAGAAATGAGGAGGTGAGTCCAAATAGCGAGCTCTTCTAGAAATCTATGGGAGCTGTTCGGAGTGCGTTGAAACTCCAGAAGGTTGCGAAATTCTACAAAGATTCTTGCTACTACAAAAACTACAACGATTAACATTTACAAAGAGAAAGCCAAGGATCAATGATCTACGAAAAAATGGCCATTTCTTTCAGCACCGAGCTCACCTCTCGCTGTCCGACTGGTACAGTCAGAAAGATCACGAGAAGGCCGAGGATCTGCGGGAGGAAATCTACGAATTAAAGAAGCTAACGTGAGTAAAAGTAGTAAATTAAAAATGGATTAGTGTAAAATTCACCTAAACCGATAGCTTCTTCGCTTCATTATCAAGCAAAACCAAAAAAATAATTACTCGAAATGATCCCAGACATTCCAGGGCTGAAATGGAATCAGAGAAATCAGAACTTGCCATCAAACTTCGCAAGAAAAATGAGGAGGTTGGTCCAAATTTTGTGAATTTCTTAACTCAACTTTGTCTTACCTGGGCCAAATACTGAGGAACTTCAATTCTTTCAGCACCGAGCTCACCTCTCGCTGTCCGACTGGTACAGCCAACGTGATCACGAGAAGGCCGAAGACTTGAGAGAGGAAATCTACTACTTGAAGAAGCAGAAATCGGAGATGATGCTAAGAGGACAGGTAAGCTTGCGGCATAACTTTAGGGGCAGAGTTTTGCCCGTGATGCGACCGCTCGGCGTGCGCGCTGTGCACAGAGAGGGGAAACAGAGAAGTGCCTCCAAATCCTCTGGGAATTTGCCGTAGGAAAAGGAAAAAATGTGTCGTTTTGAGATCTTCGCGGAGGCTAATAAGGAGCTCGAGGCTGATCTGCAGCGTGCTAACGAGAGCCACGCCTGTCTACTCGAGTCCTTCAGTGAATTGGAGAGTCGCGTAGCTCTGCTTGAAGAAGAGCAAAAGAGAATGCAGGAGACGCTTGCTGAGGTGAGCAAGATTGATCTTTGATCTTTTCATCCGCTGTTTTTGTCTCACTACCGATTCACACAACTGAATTCCTTGCAGAAAGAGGCCGAGATCGCTCTACTGACCAACCTCTGCAACAAGAAGGACGAGCGGAACGACGATCTGGAACTCCGAGTGCTCCAGCACCGGCAGAAGTCGCTCGAGTACAATCTGCAGCGCCTCAAGGAACTGCAGCAGCTGCAGCACTTCCAGCCCTATCGCCAACTGGCGCATGACGTGTCCCCCGCCGGGCAGCAACTTGCCGTACTGATGATTGATTTCGAAGTGCCCTTTTTCGTGTATGAGAACGGCTGCGTCGCGCCGGAGCACCCGGACTATGAACGCGTGAGATGGAGCCACGAGGAGAAGGTGAAGGAGCGAGAATGGGAGCAGGAGAAGATCAGGGAGAGGATGGAGGAGGAACGAGCGAGGGCTGAGTTGGCCAGGGAACCGAAGGTGCCTGAGCCTTTTGTAGTCCCTGTTGAGGTTAGCCTGAAATACATCCTACAATGTACTATGGATCTCCACAATCAATCATCTCATCGTTATCTCAACACATTCTGTTTCAGGTCGTTCGTGACCCCATCATTGCTGCTGCTATCGCAGCTGAGCAAGAGGCTGCTGCAACTGCTGCAGCGGCCGCAACCTACAGAGATGCTGCAGCACGACAGGCGGTGGTGCCTGATCAGAGGGATCTTGCGCTCTTCAAGACCCCCGAATTCATCGCCGCAGTCACTGGTGTGAGCATCATTCTCCAAGATTACGTGCCGAAAAACATTCGGCCTCACAACCTAGCGTAGTCGTCAAAAGGCGATAATAAAAACGCATTTTTCTTATCTCTATTTTGAAGGTGATCCAGCGGGAACGGGCCTATCAACGGGAGTTGGACGACAGTTTCCGTCGGATGCTTGACGCCGAATGGGAAAGCATCAAGAGGGACAAAGCAGCTGCAATTGACGCGAGAGAGGCGGAGGAGAGGGAGAGAGAGAGGAGAGGAGAGAGAGAGCCGGAGATGGAACAAACCGAGAACTTCTGTCATAGTTGTGGTCAGGCGTACGAGGAGGAAGACGAGCTCAGTGAGGAGCAGACAGAGGGCTACGATACGGACGAGTGTGCGTTTGAGAGTGAGAGTGAGGAGGAAGAGGAGGAGAAGGAGATGGAGATGAGAGAAGAGCTCGAAGAGGAAGAGGGGGAGATGGAGTACGAAGAGCAAGTGAAATATGACGATGCAAACAACGACGAGGCTGAGAGTGAGAAGAAGGACGAGGAGCTCTGCTGCACCGCAGTCTACGAAAAGAATGAGAGGAAGAGATACGAGGAGATGGATGATGAGCTCCCGGAGGATCCCGTGACTCGCTACTACGACAGCAAGTCTTACAGATATCAGGAGATCTATGAAGAAGATAGGGCTTTCGAGGCTCGCCGCTTTGATGAAAGTGAGGACGAAGATGAGGAAGATGAAGCGTATGACGAAGAAGAGAACTGCCATCTAGTCAATGGAGAGAGTGAGAGACTCGAGGATCACATCTCTGATGAAAGTGAGGAAGAGGATGAAAGAGAGGAGAACCCGGACTTCCCCACTCTGGTTCTGAGTGCCGCATCGATCCTGTCGGTAGTGAAGCCTGATGAGCAGCCCACTCTGCAGCAGCTGCAGCACACTCCTTCGGATCTGCAGCAGCTGCAGCAAGTCGAGAGAGAGCGCAAGATCGCTGCGAAAATGGCTGAGATGAAGAACATTTCCTTCAGCGAGAGAATGGCTTCGCTGTCAGTGAAGATGGACACGATTGGAGAGAAGATGAGGAAGATGGACGAGAGAGTTGTGAGCATCAAGAAGTAGAATGATCATCAGTATTGATCGCACTTGTGTCTATTTGTTTTGCAATTTTTTTGAAATGTTTGAATGAATCTGGTATTATGACGGGTCTGATAAAGAATGTAATTATTAGAGTCTAAAGAATGCATTTCAACAACATTGGTGAGTGCAGTGATAATATTGCGCATGAAATCATGGTGATTTCATATTCACTTTTGAAGGACCGCCAAGAGTGGGAAGTGGCTAGAGAACATTCAGCCTGAGAGAGAAACCTCTGTAAATTCCAAATCTATAATGTTGAACAACCACGTTTATTTTGAATGTACCAACCTTTCCCCACTCTGCATGCCAAATATATCAGTTGCTTGCGAAGAACAGGATCAATTTCATATCATTTTATCAGTTCATTCGACAATACAGTATAATTGACGTTCCTAATTAAAATATTTTAGTATTAATTTATATTAATTATTAATTCTCTTCACTCTGCTGGGCGGAGGTGGCTGCACAAACGTGGAACAGAAGACAAGATCGTCATCGAAAACTGGCTGGGTGGATCTCTGAAAAAAATCTAATTTATTATCGTTGTGACGGTTTCCTATTACTATGTCTCACACTATCCCTCAATTTCCACTGCAAGAGTGATCCGAACTTTCTTTTACTGACGATATCAGAGGTGTTTCTTTTCGAAAATCACTTACCAACAGATGATGAACTTCGAGCTCGATATCAATCAAATTCGGCTCATCTCCAACGATTTCTGCATACTTTTCGGCGAGTTGACGGAAGATTTCGGCGTGTTTCTGAATAATTAGACTAATTACCAACATTTCACCCTTGATTCACTTTTTTTTTTCAAAACTCTCACCGATTTGATGTGCTTGAGCAGTCTGGCACGGGTCTTGAAGTCAGCGTAGTGCCTTCGTTCGCCCGTGCAATGAATGCATACTCGCATTCCTGCAATTTATTAATTGTTGATCACTTAATTAATTAGTTAATTTAGTTAATTAACAACTTACCGTCATTCTTATCTCCGAGCTGAGTTTGGATCCACTTCACTACATGGGCTCTTGACCTCTGGATGAGCTCGAAGTAGACGTTGTAGTGATTCTGAAAAAAGGTAGTGTTTATTGCAAGTTCTCGCAAGTTCTGCACTATTGCAAGTTCTCACAAATCAACTGTACATTTCAATTTAATCACTCACTCTCATATAATGCTGCAGCCTCTTGGGCTTCGCAGTGCTCTCCAGCGTGCACCCTCGAGGGCACTGCCCGTCTCCCTTGCCGTTCCAGTAGTCTGAAAATGAGAATTATGAAAAAAAGGTCAAAACTAATATTTCCATGAGGTAGGTTGAGTTTACGCTAACTGACGCTCCGTTAACACGAAAATTCGAAAATAATGTTAGTTCATGAACTAATTCGAACCGATTAGTGAATCAGACCAATTCAGACCATATTCATGGCATCATTCAACAGGAATACTTGCTGAGGCTTGAATAAATTTGGTTTGATTTGAGCCATTCAGAGCGATGAAGCCTTGTGCTCACCTTTATCAGTCTCGCAAGGCGGCGAGTCGAGTGCGAGCGAGGCTGCAACTGGTGCTGCAACTGCAGCAGCTGCAGCAGGCCCTGGCAGTCCGAGCACATCACGAAGCGTCGAAGCGAGTGTCTTCTTATGCTGAAAACAAGTAAAATTAGCGATTTCCGAGTTGCGATTTTTCGGGCACGTGTTACGATGTGGGACGTTGAGGAACCTCGAAAAAAGTTTCCAAATGTTTTGAAACGTCTTCCTAACATTACTCCAAAAATTTTAATCGAAGGTTTCTAAACGCGAGTTCTCAAGCGTCCCATCACCCGTGCTACAATGTGAAATCACTCACCATCACTCGTCTCCCGTGCATGACCTCCTTCAGTCTCGGTTCGAGCCGATCGGCAACCTGATCAGCGAGCTCGGCAATCCTGTCCTGCGGCAGTGCAGCAAGTGCTGCAGCTTGCTGCAGCAGCTGCTGCTGCGGCTGCACGTCTTCTGCCGTGAGTCGCACGGCGACTTGCTGCTGCCGCTTGGCGGGACGCTTGAGCGGTTGATCGACGTGGCAGTCGCAGACCTGAAAATGAGTGCTGGTGAAGTGCGAAACCGAAACTCCTGAAAATTACTAGTCTTGCTTACCTTAGCTTTGCGCTTTCTCGATGAACTCAAGGTGCTGTTGAGTGAAGACATGTCCAATTCCTGGAATTACTCATGCATTCTATCGATGTTCAGAAGGTAAAAACAGGGCAGAAAAAAAATGATCACCACTCACAATTTGCTTTCTCGGTGTCTTCCCCGAAGTCGCCGCCAGGAGTCCAGGCGCGAGAATCGACATTGAGCTATCATTCTCCTGCCCGTTTTCTGCCTCCGGAATTTCCTCTTTCACCGGGCCGTTGCCAGTCTGAAACGAGATTTGCTTATCGTCACTCACAAACTGGTTCACTGTCGAAAGAACTTTGATAAGCAGCAAAACGAACCTGCATCTCCGCATGCTTGAACTGCCCATTGCCCTTCACTGTCTCGATGTACTCAATGTCCGAGTCGGAGTCATCACTGTCTCTTGTGAGGACTTTCCGTTGTGCTTCTTTGGTTCTCTTCGGGGTGAATACTTGTTTGACCGGAGGAGTATAGTTACTCTTGACCAAGTACCACAGGTTGAGCTGAAAACGGGAGATTTAGCACTGATGAAAAAAAACTACTGAGTTCACCGGAAGATTGTCTAAATCAACCATCCATTCCCTACCAGCAACCCTGCCTTAGGGAAGCTAATTCGTCAAATGAGTGAAAGATATTCATTCTTCAGGAATAATCCACAAGTGCCAACCTATCTTATCTGCCATTATCATTTCTTAACAGAGCAATGACAAAAAAGGATTACGAATAAACCCACATCGTTCCTGTAGTATTCCTCCGGCTGCTTCCACAGCATCTTATCGCGTAGGAAGGTGCAGACAAAGAGAGACGCGGATATCTGAAAAGCCGAATATAAATATTTTATTCCGATGTAGACATATGATAGTGCGATGACGATGAATCATCCATGATAGGAGATAGAATAGTCGGGTGGCGACTGAGACGCTGAGTCGCTCAGTAGCCACCGGCGATTACACAATAGACGGCGATCTAACCGCCGGCATATGACGAATCATAACAATAGTGGCGACCTAACATGTCCGATTGTAGTGAATCACATATTCGAATGAGTGAAATACTTTCGTATGGCTTTCGAAATAGCTACTATAAATACTGAGCTCGTTTCAGAGAAAGGGAAGAGGGGATCCCCTCACTCGAGTATATAAAAGCCTATAAATACCAGTCTTGGTCCCGTTGCACAACACCTGTTCCGACTCCGACAATGAAAAATTGGCCCCACTTCACTCCTTCGTACCTTGTTCAGGGGTCTCCCGTGAATAACGGACAATCCATTCACGATCGATTGGTAAACATCGCTGTGGTCCTGAAATTGGGTAAAATTTCGATTTTACAGATCAGACCACTTTGTTATCTATTTCGAAAATTGCATTAGGCAATACTTTCGGGGATAATTAGAAGTGCACTCACTAGAGTATCTTCACTTCGCACACTCTCTCGCCGGTCGGAGCGGCGCGATAGTGTGTGAAATTGAGAGACTGCGACCCCTATTACGCACTCTAGCACTCACCTCCATGAAATGGTCGAAGAAGTCAAAGTAATCCAGATGCAGTCCGCGACAGACCGCGCAGAGGCCGGATCTGTCCGGGAATGAGGAATGCTTCTGAAATAAGCCAGTTATTTTAATGAGAAATTTTGAACAACATAATGTACTCGCCACACTATACGAAAAAGTGCTGGAATTTACCGAACTTTCAAATTTTGGCAATCAATGCGCGTGATTAATGATATCCAATGAGATTTCGATGAGAGTTGCTTTGAAATGAGTTTTCGTAATCAAGGATAGTTCTCAGTGACTCACGCGTCTCCGATGCCGTCTCCTCTCTAGTTCATTAGAGAACACCTCGGCACACGCAAAGCACGAGTAAGGATGAACATCGCTCATTGTTTGATCACTGAAATGATGACAGATTGGAGGTGAGGATACGCGAAAGAATCGTGTAAACACATAGAAGTAGAACGAAAGGCAAGATGAATGTGAATGGATCGGTGTTCAGTGAACACTGTTCAAAATTTCAAATTAAACAAAGCAATTTTCGAAAAGAAAAGCAACCAGGAATTAGATGAAATTGGGAAAGTAGAAGGGAGGAGGGGAATAGAAAAGATGGGAGAAGAATGAAGCGAAGACAGCAAGAACAATCTACGTGAATGGACATGTGTTCAGAAATACCAAACATCGCAATGCATTGTTTTTAATACAGAAGTAACTGGGGACTTGGATGGGAAAGAGTGACTACAGTAAGAATATTGTGAAGTAGAGGGGATACGCTGGAGTAGGAAGACTAGGATGGAAAGAGAGGAGTAGGTGGGAGAGGAGAGCGCGAATGAGAGTGATGAATCTGAGATCGGAATACCGACTTATATACTCTGCTGACATCGGGCGCGTCCGATCTCTGTCTAGCCTCCAAACCAGTCTGGAGCCAGATCGGGCGTTGTAAATAGTGGCTGGTCAGACATCCGACTACCAGGGGGTCTACTACCCTCCGTCTGGACTACTAGGATGAGAACGGGCGTCACCAATGTATCCCGTCTCGCTCTTGTCATTCGTAGTCACTCCTCTGAACTTTGATTTGCAGTCCGCTTGAATTGTTTGATGCCCAATTACTTGGCATCATTTTCAAATAGCTTGTTTATTCTTCTTCACGATTATTTTTGCTGCATCTATATTTGCTTACATTCACTATCTCTCTCGTGCACTTGACCTTTCCAATGTCTGACTCCTTCCCTGTCTACATTCAAACATTTCAGTCCTAACAATGCCGGCCGTCGAAAGCTACTCGTGCTTCGCATGCACAGAAGAATTTCCCAGCAAAGAGAAGAGAGACAATCACCGACTTATGGTGAGCAATCCTCAGATCCAATAAAGGTTTCGCTGATAACCAATACTTTGAAAAGTAATTGAGGAAAGAGAATGTGTAAAATGACGACGAATACCAGGAATTACGAACTCGATGATTGAACAATTCCAGAAGCACGAGTTCTCCTTTCGCTCCGGTCTATGCGGGGTTTGTCGCGTTATGCACTACAACTTCTTCTCCTTCTTCGACCATTTCATTGAGGTTAATAAAATATCAACATTTCAAATTCTGCACTCTTCTTTAGTCAAATTGAATCCTTTCAGACTCACAAGGAGCTGTACACTCAAGTTATGAAGAAGATTGCGCGCAGTCGTGGAAAGGAAGCTACCAAGGTTTGCTTCTTTGCACACCGTGCAAAGCATCTATCAAATGCCTCATTTCAGACCCCTGCATTCCTCTTTCACGACGCATATCTGCCCAAGAACTCACCTGCCAGCGAGCACTACACCAACGAGGTGAGCGATTTGGGCTCCACAGTAGGTTCACTGCTAACTTCTCATAGTAGAGTAAAATAGAAAAACCCCTAGCCGAGAACCTTCATAAATTGTGTGTTGTTGCTTCGACTCAATCAAATATCTTTCAGAAAAGCCTGCTTCGGCTGATCGAAAACACGACCGTCAAGCAAGAACTGGTCGAGACGAGTGAAAGAGCCGCACCAAGCAACGCGATCGTTGCACCGGACAGCGACGATGAAGCAGACTCGGATGTCGAGTACATCCAAGTGAATTCCTGCCAATGGACAGTTCAGACAGGTAAAGTAAAAGTTGAAGGTGTGCCCGTACTCAAGGCACTTGCGTCCAGTGACTATATTTAAAGGCCAGTTCAGTCCGTAGGGCCAAATCTATTCTTCGGACCTACGTTCAGACAGGTTCGATTGCCTTATCTAGATAAGATACACCCTCTTCCCATTCAAAAACTTCGAATTCGAATCAGCAACCCTAATGGCTTATTTTTCACAAACCAAGTGCTTGGTTTTCTATCCAAGCACTTGATGTACCCCCACCAGATTGGCCAAGCGCTTGGAACTTGAAATTGTTCCGGCATCACTAGTTACCAAACCTTGATTCAGGCCCAACCCGCTGGCAACGCCGCGGTGAAACAGGAGCAGGTGGAGATGGAATACGGATATGAACAGCCGAATCCGGAGCCCATCGATCAGCAGATCGCAGAGCCAATGGTCGAGCAGCCTACAGAGATGGAGGTTAGTAAGCTTAGAGTTGCTTCACCCATCCCCGCATTTCCAAACCTCATTATAGGAATGCGATAAACTTAAACATTTTGCTGGGAAATAATTACTTGTTTTCTGAAATTTTAAAAGAAACAGAAGAAGCAATCATCAATATTGCTCATTCAGACGCCTCCGACCCGTACGCCCGGGCGAGCGGCAGCCACTGCAGCACAGGCCAGGCTGATGCAGCAACGGGTTAGTGATACTACTTTCGAAAACAACAACAACAACAACAACAATAACAATAATAACAACAACAACAACAACAATAATACTAACAATAACAACTACAACAACAACAACAACAACAACAAGTGTTTCAGTTCGACGACGACGCATTTGACGTCAGCCTTGCCATGGCGACCATCAAGACCACGAGATCCGGAAGAAAGCGCAGAAGTCAGGTAAGAATGGATTTCAACGAATTTTTGAAATTTTTGGTATGCATTTTTTATAGTTAAGTCGTGTTCGAATCTGAACCTACCCGCTGGCTACGCCACGGTGAAATATTCTGCGATTCAAGGACACCATTTCAAAGTGCACAAATTCCAGGGCGATGACGACTACCAACCCGAACATCGTGCGAAGCGCCACGATGCGTCCTTTCAAGTAAGAACTTCCTGACAATGTTTAAATCTCAAAATCGCCCCTTTCAGAGCACTCCTCGCAAACCTCGGCAGGTTGCCGTGCGGGCCATCGCTGAGGAGGAGACGCAGCCGCAGCCAGCTGCTCCTGCAGCTCCTGCAGCTGCAGCTGCAGCCCTGCCCAGCAGCCAGGAGCAGATCGCCGACCTCGCAGCGCAGATTGCGCAGCACCTGAAGCCGATGCTGCAGCAACTTGCACCATTGGTGAGTTGGCGCAATCGAAAAATTGGATAATCTAACAAAATCAATCGTTTCCAGCCCGCCGGCGGTCTGACCAACACGCTGCGAGATGTGCTCGCGCTGCAAGTGCCGGCTGCAGCTGCTGCAGCTGTTCCAACCGAGGGACCCAAGCTCGATCTCGACGCCCCACCCAGTGAAATTGACAAAGGTAAACAATTTCATGAACACGTTTCGAAAACTAACCATACTGATTTAGCCTACTGGAACGGACGGAACTACTTGTGCCAAATCACTCGTGTTACGTGCCCGAAATGCCCCAGAGGATGCGATTTCGAGGACCACCGAAATAAGAGCAGGCTCACGCATTATAAGAGAGTGAGTGGAAATCGGCAACCAATATTCATTTGAAGAAACATCACTACCTACAAGAGAATGGAAATTTTCGTTCAACGTACATTGATAGAAAAACTAGTCGTAATTGTATAAATTCAACAATTTCCAGTTCCATTACGACATCTACTTCAAACTCTCGCGAACCGTAAGAACGCATGTGGTGAAGTGGATCGAGACTCAGCTGGGGGAGAAGAAAGCCGGTGAGTAAAAATTTTAATTAATTAATTATTTAATCAACTAATTAATTAATTATTCCCTCATTAATTACAGGCGTGAGAGCCTGTATCCATTGCCCGGACGAGCATCGTTACTATGCTGATTACGCTAACAGAACAGAGTTGATCGAGCACATTGAACAGGTGAGACTCGGGGTTTCGGCACTTGTGGTGAAGAATGGATGTGTTTCACTCATTCCATAAATTAGATAGCCCCAAGCAGGGTTGATGGCAGAGGTGGATGGTGTGTAGACATTCTACCGGTGGGCTCCACAAGTACCGGGTTTCTCGTCGGAAATAATAGATTAATCCGATTAAAAATTTTAATTTTCTTATTCAGAAACATAAGGACATTTTCGATGATCTTGCCGAAAAATACGTCGAAAAAGTAAGAGGACTCAAGAAACCGAGCGAGATCGAGACAGATGTTCATAAGGCATTGGTGAGTCAAACATCATTTTCTAGCATTTATGCCGTGTAGGAAATGGAATCACGCTCGTTCTCTCGTTTCGCGTGTTCTCTCGCTTTTTCTAACCGACAGGGAAAAGCGAGAGAGCACGCGAAACAAGAGAACGAGCGTGATTCCATTTCCTCTACGAATACTTTCCTGTATTTTGGCCACATCTATTTTGATAACTCTCTCCCAACCATTCTCACCGTTTGAGCGATTAAAATGCTAAATAGATGAATTAGTATCAAATAACCTAATATTTTCAGCTGGGCATGCTGTCTGAGTAATCTACTCAAATCGATTTCTCTCTCGTTCGCCGATTGCCTAATATTCATCTCCTATCACCAATGAATTCATATTTTAATTCGTTTCCGTATACTTTGCAATGCACTTCATATGTGTGATGATAAAAACGCTTTCAAAAACTAAAACTTACTGGCTTTGAACACATCTCGTTTGAGGAGACAAGCAAGGACAAAATTGGGAAAAAGAAACCATAGAAAGAAAACTTGTGCGGTGAAGCGCGCGCAAACCGTGCGGTTGCCTCAGGCTATTTTGACCGATGATGCGCCCAACACCCCATGACTAGCAACCCCATGACGATGCTTCATCTGTGACCCTTCACTTCTCTTCTATCCATTCTTCTCCTCTCGACTTCGTTATGGGCAGATCTCTACCGCTTTTTCTCTCTTTGATGGGCATCACGGTAAGACTGTTAACATGTTGTGTAGAATGTAGATCATGTCACGTTGTTGGATCCTTTTCTATAGACTATTATTATTAATGAAATCACAGAGCCTTGTCGGCGCAACTGCGCCTAGCTGCTTCGAAGCTGAAACGTCTTCCATTCCTCGGAATGTCCTTGGCAAACCTGCTGCTGTTGATCAAGCAGCCTGCGAGGTTGCATGCAACGCCCGAGATGATGTGGGTTTAGCACGAGTCATCTGACAGATTGCATGAAAATGAACCCCTGAGGAACCAGGAACATGAAGTTTGAGTAATCACTATGCCATATTTGTGTTGGAGTATTGTATAGGAAAGGAAACTTTTGACGTCGATTGTTTGTCCTAAAACCTGGTTTTAGGGATCTTCCGGCTGTGGGCCTTCTAATAAATTAGAGTGCGATATACGGGGGTCGCCGTCTCTTCAACAGTTTCTCGCTGAACTGAGTCTTCTCTTGATTTCCGCATACTTTGTATGAGACATGTTTATAACCAGGAAACTTTTGTGCCTTTCAATCTGGTAGCCAGCAAATAGGAAATCTGAAGATGTTGGCACTTCACTCCTAGAGCATTCTTTCACCAATCATTCTCATTTCCCGCCTAGCCTTTCATGGGGAGCGGTCAAGGCCAGGAACCGATGAAGTTCCGAGATGTTGCAGTGCGTGGGCATCGTTTTCGGCACGGGCTGTTCTCTGATGGGCGAAGAGATCGCGGGGGACTGCAACCTCCCAGCCACAGTGCTCATGAAGACTTGCGTTGCGGGCGTGGGTGAGCGATAGAGTTCGAAATGTAATGCTACCCGGGACACCAGGTACCCGCGAAAAGAGTGAATTAACCGGAATAACGTAAATTTATGCGATAATTGCATTCTCGATTATCCCGGATAACTCTCATTCCTGCTGAAAAATTACCCGCCCCATTTCACAAACTCTAGTGAGCACTTCCTTGCTTCGCAAGGGTCCAAAGTTCGGTCAAAAGTCCATAAACTCGTCTCTGCAAGGCTCTTTTGCCGCTCAGAGAAAGCGAGAACATGAGAGATTCTGATATTGTAAATGACATCCTATTAAGCCGACCCCGCCAACATTCACGCGCTCATGGGCACCGACCCGTGCGCCACTCTCTCCGAGGGTCTCATCAAAATCGACGAGATGCAGGGCACGGTGTGCCCTGTCCAAGCAATCACCGACCCGGCGAATCCCCCGCCCAGATACGTTATACGGTAAGTGATGGGCACTTGTGGAGTTCCCCGGAAGAATGGTCGTGTTTCATTCACACAAGAAATATAATTTCCCTAAGTAAGTTGGTTGGTGGTGATTGATTTTACAACAATATTGATTAAATTTAAATGTATTTTAATTCAGCGGAATCGACGAGTACGGAAAGCGCGGCACACTAGACATCGATGAGGGACGGCGAATCAGCTGGAGCTCAGCTACGCAGTTGTGGGCGTACTGGGATGATTATTTTGTGAGTGCTGAAACGTTGAAGCAAACAAACAACAACCGAAACAACAAACATTGCTAAGTCCTGGCTAAGGATCAATGATTTTCGAGAAAAATAATGCAAATCATGCAGTTTGTATGCAAATTATCCTCTTGTCAGGGTCGAGCTCAGGTCAATCTCAAATCTGCAAGCTGCGCAGTTGCCGGTACGTTGACAACGTCAGCTTAATTTTCACTTTTGTAATAATAATAATAATAATAATAATAATAATAATAATAATAATAATAATAATAATAATAATAATAATAATAATAATAATAATAATAATAATAATAATAATAATAATAATAATAATAATAATAATAATAATATTTATCCGCACAGGTGTTATATTTGTGGGTGGGGTGGAGGGGGTTGTGACGTTTCATGGGAATGATATTTCAATTTCGATACGTTTTTTTGCAGCAGCTCCGACCGGAGCCTGTGGTTGCGCCCCGCTGCCCACTCTAGACCCGAGCATCAAAACCGGAGTTAGTGCCGCCCTTGAGCAACCTGCAATGTGCCCCGGCGCACTAGAGAACATTTGGTGTGTGTGGATCTCTTTTTCGTATCGTTAGTTCGTCGTATACAGTCCTGCTTGTTTAACTAGTAAAAACAATCCGTCCCAGACTAGGGAAATGCCTTGGGAAACAAGCAGGACTGTAGTTAGCAGAGATGAGATATCAACAAACGGTAAAAAGTATCGTCTTATTCAGACCGAGAGGGGGGATTGGGCACCTCAAATACCTTTTGTGACGATTTCGGTCAATGACCTTGGGGTCTCTAAGCATATTTTCACGAGTGAGAGGCTTGCCAATTCCAGGTATACGAGGTTCCCTGACGGCCAGAGTGCGAATGTGATCAGAGTGAGCGCAATGCGATCCTTCATTGAGGCGAGTTATATTTTCATACTGTATTTGTATTTATGTATTTGAGAAATTACAATTCATTTCACGTTAATTTCTATAAAATTTCTATACAATTGATTACCTATGTTCTTCCGGTGAACTCTACTAGTACCAACCACTCTGCTTCAGAGCAGGAGTCTCGAGTGCCATGCTGGTATCTGGCTAGTGGCCGCGCACGCGGATACGTCGTCCTATCAGATCTACAATGCTACTTGCTTCTGAGTCAATCATGATAAAACGTTTTCGTTAAACCCTGCGGTTTTTCAGTCCACGCATAGTGAAAGACTCTTCTTTGTTTGCCGATCATTTGTGCCGAAGCGAAGCTCATCACGATGGCAACACCTGAGAAACGGAAAACCCGATGACATCACCATCTTAGTTTAGCCGAGGAAAATTGAGAAAGCTTCCTCTTTTCATTATTTTGATAATTTAGAGCATGCAACACAATTCGACAGATTTATTTATCATTACTCGTTAGAGGAAAGGAAACATGGAAAGATTGGGCAGTGATCTTCCTAATAATTGCTTGAAGAGTCTTCCTACTGCGCGGAATTGGCGGTGTTGCACTGCGACATCGTCTGTAATGGAATTAATTATCTACATTCTTTACTTTTTTACTCACTCATTATGAACTAACTATAAAAAATCGTTCATATTTTTGATAGAAGCGTGCACTTTAGGGCAATTTAATGATTTCCGGAAGCTCCAAATCTAGGATTTCAGAAAGCATAACGCGCACACTGCACTCACCTTCATCATCATTTCATGCAGTTCCGCATCCTCGACCCGTCCACTCTGACCATTCACCATGCTGCAGTACTCACGAGCCAGCTCGAGCCACTCGGACGGATGGGTCTGGAATGACGAGTATCTTCAGAAAATCGGCCTTCAATTCCTGATCTGAACTACACTTTCCTTGCTTCTAGCTTGCATAACGCCACGTCCACTAGGGATGTTCACCCAAAACCAATACCCAATTAATTGGGTCGATTTGCATCCCCGATTCTCCCTCTCACTTGGTATTGAATGAGAGTGAGAGCGAGATGCAAATGACCCAATTAATTGGGTATATTGACTTTCGCTTGACTTTTTTGAATTTTTTCTCCGAATTGGCTCATCTGAAGTTAGCTTGTTTGAAATGGGTTGTTTGTTCGTTACTTCATGATTACAGAAAACAAAATTAAGTATTGTGCATAAACAAGACGTATAAGGAATCAGAAATGGCGATAACTTTTCTCCCGATTTCTATTACGAGATGTTTCCAGCTTCTAATTGCGGCTTAATTTGATTCCTGTGAAAAGTTGGGCAAATACACGTTTTGAAAAAAGTCAAGCGAAAGTCAATATACCCAATTAATTGGGTCTATTTCCCTCTCAACCCAATTAATTGGGTCGATTTGCATCACCGATCCTCTCCCTCGCTCGGTATTGGGATGAGAGGGAAAGGAGAGGGGGGAGAGAGACAAGTAATTGGGTATTGGTTTGACATCCCTAACGTCCACCCGGTATTTTTCGGCTTGTCGTTCGTTACGTTTGATTGTCAATTGGAAACGTATTCGAAAACGATTCACTACTACAACAGTTTCTACGAGCTGTTTGGCCGTGATCGATATAGGATCATTTAGAGGTTAGTTGTGGTTAGTGGCCAGCAAGTGGTTGGGACTGTGGTTGACAAATGGTTGGGAGAACCAAGAGTATAGAGTTTCTGGCGCTTGTGCCGTTGAGCGGACCCCCTCCTTGCAGAGTAATTCTCCTAATTCGATTTTCTTCACTCTCTTCCCCCCCTCCCTCATTCCACCCATCCTATCCTGATTTACACGGTCGACGAGCGCTTTTTCGCAAGTATTGTATTCTAATTTGACTCTCTAACTCAATTACGTCTCTCAAAATGAATAATATCCACTCCCATTTGCATCTAAATCAATTTACCCCCTCCTCCCCTATAAAAGAGCAAGAATCCCCTACTCAGTTTCAGTTCATCACTCTCCCATTTTGAGGAGAGTGAGGGGAGCCTTGGCCCCCGCGGACAGCTCTCCCCGAGTGGGAGAGCAACCCCCTCCTTGCAGAGGCGGGTTCTGCAAAAAGCAGATCTCGTCCTGCAAGGAGGGGGTCCGCTCAACGGCACAAGCGCCGAGTTTCTCACCATCTGCATGTGTCGGGCGAGGTCCGCTCTCGTCTCGTAGAGCGTGAAGTTGGTCGGCATGAGCTCGCCCGCGCATCTCAGGCACACGCGACGACCTGTGAATGATTTTTTTTATTTTTAAAATATTTTTTTACAATGTCTTTTTAGAGGCCTCTATCATCTATGGCCCAGCATGCTAGCAAGTCTTGCGTAATCAAATCTCTAAATCAGATCAGTAAAACAGAATCGCACAATCTTCCAATTCTCACCACTCTGCGCATCACCAAAGTGCACTCCCATCCATCGGTCGAGCAATTTCGAAAATCCAGCTCATCGTTTCCCATAACGCTAACAATGAAGCAACTTGTGTGCCATTTGCATACCTGGTCATCTCAAAATCGCAACTAAAACTTGCATAAATCTTCCAATTCTCACCACTCTGCGCATCACCAAAGTGCACTCCCATCCATCGGTCGAGCAATTTCGAAAATCCAGCTCATCGTTTCCCATAACGCTAACAATGAAGCAACTTGTGTGCCATTTGCATACCTGGTCATCTCAAAATCGCAACTAAAACTTGCATAAATCTTCCAATTCTCACCACTCTGCACATCACCAAAGTGCACTCCCATCCATCGGTCGAGCGGCGTCGCCACCGTGGATGTCAGCCCGCACAGCTCGTAGTAGATGTTGTAGTGGTGCTGGAAAATCATTTCTAATTCTGAGCGCATGATCTTTTTTCGCATCGAATTTGCATGCATTGGCTACAATCTGGACAGATATTTGAACTGTTCATTTTTGAATGAAAGTGCACGTCGAATGCTACACGAAGAGCCGAGATAAAAAAGGGCGGGAATTCGAATAATTTCAGGCATGGAAGGGAACTTTTAAGCATTGTGGTCCGTTTCCTCCGGACCTCCGTATCCTTGCCCACACACCATATCGATTTCTCCTGATGCCGTGCCTCCCGAACGGAATAAAAATTGAAATTGAATTGAATGGAGTTGCTCGCCTTCTTGTAGTGCTTGCTGCGGCCGAGTCGGCTGCCGGCGTCACAGGGGCAGCCGCGCGGGCACGATCCGACCAGCGGGCGACCCAGCCAGTAGTCTGCGAAGATAAGCAATTTAACTTTCGAAATATTTTTTAAAAGAACAATTTCCGTATTTTCGACACCATTTCCAGTGAAATTCAACGAGCGGAGAGGAGACAAAATTTTGGTCACTTTCCTGTTTGTTGGCCCAACTTATTCCTGCAGAGTATTCCCTCCCTATCATTCTCATTCCTACCCCCCCCCAAGAAGTGCCAAATTGTGACAGAACTTCATCCACATTTTCTGCATCTTTTCAAGTGAAATTCAACGAACGGAGAGGAGACATCAGCTCCAAACCATACCTCGATCCGTATCCGAGGCCGGCGCATTGAGCGCGAGTGCGGGCGCTGCGGCTGCAGCGGGCTGCAGGGTCGACGTCGCGACGACCGGTTGAGAGGTGGACTGGAATGTTGGCAATGTATGTCGCGCTGTTTCCTTCGGAAAATCTCTTCGAAATTGCTGGATCCAATCAATTTCGAATTTTCAATCACTATAGTACAAACCATGGCAACACTTTGTGCTCAACACTTTCTCCACCTCGCTCTCACTCTGAGCTGTCACAACCTGGGACAGAGACAGAGAAGTTTCGACTTACTAACCATGACGGCGAGGAGCGCGGCGTGCAAGCCGGCGTCCGGAATCTGCCTCGTCGTCGTGACGACGTCGACGTAGGTGCGCAGAAGGGAGCCGAAGGAGGAGGGATGCGCCTGCAGTTGAGAATCGATTTCTAACTTTTCTGACACTTTTCTCTGGAATCAAATAGATTTCGTATTGGAAATGGGAGCGCGCGTGAATCGTGTGGTTTTTTCAAGTTATTTTCACTGATGATGCGCACAACAACGTTAGCAACGCCATGACGATCTCATAACGAGGTAGCGTAACCCGTCCGGGTTGCAATATTCTCCTGGTTCGGAAGCAACAGTTGATTATTTCGCACACTTTCTCACCGGTCAGAGCGAAGAGAGAGCGTGTAAAATGAGGAGAGTCTACTTCCGCACTCTACTGACCTGCTGCATGTGCTGCACCAGCTGCTCTCTCTCTCTCTCTCCTTCACCTCCCTCTCATCCCCCCTCATCCTTCACCTCCTTCGCAGGGGGCAGAGCGATGTAATGAGGAGGATGCTGGTTCGGCGAACTGAAGAAGTTCCCTGCTGACCTGCTGCATGTGCGCCACCAGCTCGACTCGGCCCTGGTAAAAGCGCGTGTCACGGGTATCGATGAAGCAGCGAACGCACACTCGCAAGCCTGCAGACCGAATTTATTGGAGCTATCATTCTGAAGCAATATTAGTAAGTGCATAGGGACATCAATGCGTCCATGAAAGAATTTTCGCCAGCTACGTTCCTGGCTTTCACGTTGGAATCTTTCACGTTGATATAAACGAACCATTCCGATTCTTGTATCCCGTCCCATCCCCAAATAAGGAATGCGTATCGCCGGGGTGATGCCTACATTCCGGAAAAAGGAGAAACGAACCATTCCGATTCTTGTATCCCGTTCCATCGTTGCCCAGTTGCACGTGAATCCTTTTTTTTGTTCTCATCAGACGTTTCTCATCCCACCTATTCCCTTCGCCCTTACAGGGAACGCGTGTGTTCACCTGGTGAAACACGCCTTTCCAAATATTAAAAAAAGAACCATTCCGATTCTTGTATCCCGTCCCATCGTTGCCCAGCTGCACGTGAATCCATCGATCGAGGTCCGTCCACGTGGAAACGAACCATTCCGATTCTTGTATCCCGTTCCATCGTTGCCCAGTTGCACGTGAATCCTTTTTTTTTGTTCTCATCAGACGTTTCTCATCCCACCTATTCCCTTCGCCCTTACAGGGAACGCGTGTGTTCACCTGGTGAAACACGCCTTTCCAAATATTAAAAAAAGAACCATTCCGATTCTTGTATCCCGTCCCATCGTTGCCCAGCTGCACGGAATCCATCGATCGAGGTCCGACCACGTGGGCTTCGTCACAACGTCAAGAACAACGAACCATTCCGATTCTTGTATCCCGTCCCATCATTTCCCAGCTGCACATGAATCCATCGATCGAGGTCCGTCCACGTGGGCTTCGTCACCAGCGAGTAGTACACATCGTAGTGGTACTGGAAATTAATATTAATTAATTGGCGCTTCTTTACTTCGCCGGACCAGGGCCGGACCCTCTCCCTATCTCACTCTCCCTCCATCCCATTCATTTCCACGCATTCCTCCTCGTTCTGCTCGGTCGGCGCGCTCAGTGGGGATTTCAGGTCCGGCGAAGTAAAGAAGTGCCAATTATTTAAATTTATTAACTAATTAATTGACTAGTTGACTAATTGTCACTAGAGAACCTGGAGGAAGGGGGAAGGGTGCGCGGCGTGGGATGGAATGAGAGGGAGGGGAGGGAGAAAAGAGTGAACCCTTGCGCAAGGGATGAGAATCCTTGCGGAAGGGATGGTCTTGAACAGACCGTTTTCGACCGTTTGGCCTTGAAATTTCTCAGTTTATGCTTAGTATTGTCATAATTGCAAATCAATGGTCTACCTGACCACTTTGGCACAGTTTTGACTCTCAATCCTTCTTGCCTGCAGAGCGTGCTCTTTCTTTTAGATCTCCGAAGCATGTCTTTGGGCTTCAATCAAAACCCACGACCTCGCAACAACCACTTGTCGTCTTTCTTAGGCGAAATACCTAGGCTTTCTAGTCATAAACGAGCTCGAAGAGAAGGGAGGAACACGTAACACAAATAAGGCATTTGTGAAACGAAACTATGCAAAAGAGGTTAGGCACACTTCTGATTGTCAATTATGCTAATAGGAAGCACTAAGACAGAGAAAGGTCATGTCCAAAGGTCGAAAACGGCCTATTGCTAGGTCACCCCTTGCGCAAGGGTTTGAAACCCTTGCGCAAGGGTTCACTCTTTACTCCCTCCCCTTCCCTCCCTCTCATTCCTCGCTGTGAGAGAGCGGCAGGGCCTTCCCTCTCCCCTTCCTTCAGCCACTCTAATTGTCACTCCTTCACATCTCAGGACAACTCAAAATACCCATAGCCATCATCCGACCACCAACTCTGTAAGACGCCATTTCATTTATGGAATCAGTGAAACTCATGTTCATCCTATTGCCCGGAGAGGTGCTGGAGCGCTGCCTAATTATTTTGCAACATCAAAAATAGCTATGCTTGCCTGTCTATAGTGCTTCGTGCGACCTTCCCTCGCGAGTCGTGTGTTCGGACACCCACGAGGGCATTCCGCGGGCGCCGCCGCCCCACCGTGCCAGTAGTCTGCGAAATTGACGAATTCCAAACTCATTCCCCGCCTTGCGCTCACTCAGAGCGGTCGTAGCCTCGCTCTGTTTCTTCATCAACAAGCCAGTAGGCCAGGAAAAAGAAGCAGGTATGATCCAACTCGTAGGATACAGTATGGAAGTCGTTGAGCTCATCGGAACTCCGTAGGATGAGAATCTCATGGGGGCGAGAGACAAGAGTTATGCCATAGACGGAATATGAAAATGGTTATCATCCGACGGTTCTCATCCGGCCTAACACCGAGCTAATCACCTCTGTCCACCTCCGAGGGCGGCGCGTCGCGAGCGAGCTGCGTTGCAGCTGCAGCAGGCTGCTGCTGCACACTGTTGGTGGCTGCATCGGCTGCGAGTGCAGGGGACTCCTGCATCAACAGTTCACTCAAGGCACTCCAGCTTGCTGTTCTTTTTACAGAAGAATATGCAGACCTCGACAGGAGCATTCGAGGGCGTGCTCAGCGTTGCGTGGATGATTTGGATCTGTAATCGATAACATGATTTCAATCAAGGCCGGATGAGAATATTCGGATGATCACCTACTGGATGATCATCATTTGCATATTCCGTCTATTACAGAACAGTTATTCTCTCGCCCTCATTAGGTGCTCATCCAGCAGGGGTATCATCCGAATATTCTCATCCGACCTAGTGCCTTTCAATCGACATAATGTTGTTGTGTGAGTCTTTAAAATGATAGACAACATGAAATCATTCTTATTTTTTACCTCATCTCCCTCCTCCTCCTTCTTGACTGCGAGCCCGCTCATCTCACGACTGATTTCTCCCTACGAATAACAAGTTGAAAGAAGGAATTTTCGATCGTACTCAAGACAAAAACTTTTCTGTTGCAAATTTGACGTGAAGAATAGCAAAATTAGAGTAAAAACGAAAGATTAGCCAAGAATCGTACCGAAGAGACTAGAGGAGACCGCTCACTGCGCGGCGAAGATGCGAGAGTGAGCGAGGAAGAGGAAGAAGAAAGAAGGAGATTGAATGATTTTGCGTACAATGCACATTGTGTATCTCTGCAGATCATTATTGTTTGAATTATCTTATTACCCCTTTCCAGTTACGTTACTTTTATATGTAATTTGCAAGGCATTTTGACCATTAGAGTCACTTCTGAGCAAAATCTTCGCCAGGAACTAGGTCGGATGAGAGCCATTTGTATATTCCGTCTATTACATAGCTCATGTCTCTCTCCTTCATTAGGTTCTCATCCAGTCAGCTCTCATACGACGGTTCTCATCCCACCCATTCCCTTCGCCCTTACGGGGAACGCGCGTATTTGCCTCTAGGCAACAAACAATGGGCTTGGCGTCCAACAAATTGGCGCGTTTCAAGGGAGATCCTTTGAATTTTCACACCTGCCATTTCTTCCATTTTCATCAGCGATGGAGTCATCCGTCAACCTCGCCTCACTTCCTGCCAATATCAGCAAGATCATCGTTCGGATGGTGAAGAAACATGCAGATTGCGAGCAACTGCGACTGGTCAGTATCTTTCTTCATAACGTATCTTCTTTTTCCCGTGGTACTACTTCGAAAGAAATTGCGCTTGTTTCCAATCAATCTGCGAAATATAACGGTCTAGCATTGAGCACAATAAAAATGATGGAACGGCCTTTGCCGCTACATTCCCCAAAGAAGTCCTGAAATCTATGTTGGTCCACGCTTTCGAAGTGACATAGAGAAATTTTGATTCTTAACCTCTTCAGATCTCCCCTTCCTGGAATGCAATCGTCCTTGAACACTTCGATGAGCAAGAACGCTCTCCACTCTACCTCACCCGCGTCTACCTGCACAGCGGAGAGATGGCAGGAAGACAGTACGAAAAGTACGGAGCGAGGGTGAGATATCAGAAATATGAAATGTTCCTCAACACACGAAACAACAGATGACTCACTACGTTTTCATTATCCTTTTTGAGCATTGATCGAACTATCTCGTGAAAAGAGGCTAGGTTCAGAATTTCGAACTCTTTTTTTCGAGCAAAAATTTCGAAATTATACTTCCGCCTAGGGTTGGCCATACGAGGTTCGCGATATCGCAGAGATGGATGGGAGGACTCAATGCAATATCGCAATGGAGGGAAATGAGAAGGGAGAGGGATGCGATATCGCAATCCACGTTATATGTAAATTGGACGCTCTCTTCATTTCCCGCACTCTCTAACCTGTCTCTGACCTTCTCTCTCTCGATGCGACATCGCATGATGGAGGGAGAGAGGGATGCGATATCGCATCCCTCTCCTTCCTCATTGCGATATCGCAATATCGCGATCGTTTAGCCAACCCTACTTCCGCCGTGATTTGGTTACGAACAAAGACGATTAAACAACTACGGATGCATACGTACCCATCCCCATCTGCCTGACATGATAAATATCATTATTATTATTATTTGGACGGTTAAGTTCTAACTATTCAGCACGACACTGACGCCCGCAAGCGTGTTCACATGCACGCCATCATTCCGGATGAAGGGCTGGAGAGAACGGGCGTGGGCAAGTGGTTGTTCATGCATCAACAGTTCCCGGGGGTACGATTGTCGTTTTCAGATTCGGTATTCCGATATTCTGATCATTCATTTTTACAAATCTTTATCATTCGAAGCTATTGAGTATAGAATTAAGCCAAGATTTAGACAACGATCTCTATCTCATCGTGAAACTATGTATTTCAGGCACTCGAGGTCAGCTGTGAGCCATACCGGTTCAAACTGGGATCGTTCGTTGGAAATCTGGTTTCACGTGTGCTCAGAAAAGAGAAAACATTAAGACTTGGCGCCAACTTCAAGCGATTCTTCTCGCTCGTCTCTCAAATCGATACCCTCGTGCTGGATCACATGAAGTTGGAACCCTGCGAACTCACAGAACACCGATAGCTCCAATTGCAGGGATCCATACTTCACGGTCTTCGATGCTATGACTGCAACTCTTGGAGAAGTGCGCGTTGAGAAACTGGAGATCAGGGAAATGAAGTGCGAGGAGGAACTGCTGTGAGTTTTTTTTTCGAACCCCTACGAAAAATCCGACTAAGGTTTTGTGTATTGAAATTCTCATCTTTGGAGCGATCGCACGCGGTGGTCCAGAACTCCAATGTTTCATGATGATCAATTCAGGGAACGCATCGTCAAGCTGGTCCAAAAGCACGGCATCCGTCATCTAATGATTCTCTGTCACGAAATCGCTGACGAGATTGGTAATTTTCATTCATTTTTCATCCATTTTCGCTATTTTATAATAAATGTTGATTCAATTTCAGGCGATTTTCTCATCAAACTAGTCCGGCTTGGCGCGACGGTCGAGCTCTACGAGGAAGATCTGTTCCGCATCAATCGTGGCTACTTTCAACAGACAACGAAATTCTGGAGTGATGTAGAGGCAAAAATGGAGAAGGCGCGGATTGCATACAAGCTGACGTGGTTTTGGAAGCTCGGTATGGATTCTCAGAATTCAAACATGTAGGTAGAGACCCCAACGTAGATCGCCGATTTGTTGCAATGGTACCAAATCTGGGTTCAATAGGTCCCTCCTGGTCCCAGTAACAACATACTTTTTACCGTTTGTGATTATCTTGTCTTTGTGAAAAGTTATGCCACTAAAACCACGCGCGCGCAGGCACCTAGCGAGAGGGAAGGGAAAAGACGAGAGAGAAAAGGGGCGGAGCCTCTCTCTCACGTGTCTCTCTCCCTCCCCCAGCTCTCTCGCTCCCCTCTCCCCGCGCTCGCGGTACTCTTCGAGGGAACATGCTAAAATTCTGATTTTTTCTTTAAAAATCGTGAAATATTCTAATTAGTCAAATTCCTGTGGAGCAACTGGGCCCGATCAATAGAACCCTCCTAACCGCTATTTTTAAAACTTATTTATCGATTTTTACCATCCCAAAGTTGTCCGATCAGGATGCTCCCGGGGATCATTGTGGAGATCGATGATACCTAACAGAATCGCTTTCGAATAGCCAAATCGGTTAAGTATTCGCAGAGTACCGCCCATGCGCAGGTTTGGCGCGTGCCTCTATCCCCTCAAAGTGGGCTGAGCTTAGGGTCTTTACATGTAGGATAGCGATTCAGTGGACAATTTAAGTTCATCGATTGATGTTGACCCTGACAATTCACGAACGTCGTTCAATCGATTGATGTTGCAAACACCTTTCTCTTTGCATCACTATAACAGACAGAGGCACACATACGATGTTTCAGGAGATAGCTCTTCCACAAACGTGTATGCAATGGATACGAGAGTGCGCACGCATGTTCGTTGCGGGGCCTCGAATCGTCAGCAGCAGCAACATGATGGAGCAGTGACCTCGGGAGGATTTGTCCGCTCTTTTCTAGGACGCCGGGAACCTTAAATAGTGAATAAAGCCCATGAATAAAACCTTGTCTAATAGCATCACTTTTATTGCACATGTTCATAGCATTTTGATAGTTAGAGTTACTTCCGTGCATAATATTCGAAGAAACGCCTTACAAGAAACGAGTGTGTTTGCCTTTGGCAACGAACAATGGGTTTGGCGTCCAAAATTGGCGCGTTTCAGGGAGACTATTTGAATTCACACACCTGCTATTTCTTTCATTTTTTTCATCAGCGATGGAGTCGACAGTCAACCTCGCCTCACTTCCTGCCAATATCAGCAAGATCATCGTTCGGATGGTAAAGAAGCATGCCGATTGCGAGCAACTGCGACTGGTCAGTTGCCTTTCATTCGCGTTCACTATTTCAATAGAAATAAGCCGCATTACCCCCAAAATTGAGTTTTGTGGTTGATTTCCATTAGATTTCCTATAAGATCCATCTGCCCCTTCACACTCTTCCGTTGACCATACTCGAAAGCACAGGTTAACTTCAGGGCACTCCTGCGCTTTCCCAGGCATCAAATCCGCCAACCCTGCGGGATCCTGTTTTATTAGGGAATCATTGACTTTTTTCACTTCATTGTCCGGGAAAGTGCAACTTTAGATCTCTCCTGCTTGGAATACCGTCGTCCTTGAACACTTCGATGAACAAGATAGACCTCCTCTCTATCTCACTCGAGTGTATCTACACAGTGGAGCAATTGCAGGAGTGCGGTACGAGAAACGTGGAGCGAGTGTGAGCCTCACTCATTATGACTGAAATACAACCTCATGAACCAGTGGTGGGACGTTTAGGAACCCGAACAAAACGAGTTTCCAAATGTCTTGAAACGTGCCTCTAACATGGCCACAAATTCCTCATTGTAGCACGACACGGACGCCCGCAAGCGCGTGCACATGCACGCAATCATTCCGGATGACGGGCTGGAGAGGACGGGAGTGGGCAAGTGGCTGAGCATGCATCAGCAGTTTCCGGGGGTGAGTTCTGGCGATCATTAAACTTGAAGTGCTTGCATTCGAAGCCCTTGGATGAGCCCATTCACTATTATGTGGGCGTGGGCAAGTGGCTCATGATGCATCAACAGTTCTCGGAGGCAAGAACTAACAATTTTAGCCGGTGATTTGAAAATAGAGCCTTTTGAGAATTCATCAACGTTTGCTCTCGACAACAAAACTTGATGGATTGAGTGAATGACAATTTCATCTGAATTTCAGGCACTCGAAGTGAAATGTGAACCGTACCGGTTCAAACTTGAATCGTTTGTTGGAAATCTGGTCTCGCGAGTGCTCAGAAAAGATAAGAAACTAAGACTTGGCGCGAACTTCAAACGTTTCTTCTCACTCGTCTCTCAAATCGATACCCTCGTGATGGATCATATGAAGTAGGCCTTCACTTCGGAAGACAATCAACCTCGTAGTTCTGAACGTTCAAATCTCAGGGATCCATATTTCACCGTTTTTGATGCGATGTCTTCAACTCTTGGAGACGTTCGCGTAGATAAACTGGAGATCAGGGAATTCAGTTGTGATGAGGACTATCTGTGCGTGCAGGATTCCGATTAATGCGTTTCTCTATTCTTTTTAAATGTTATCCTTGCTTTCTGGGGTATCAATTTCAGAGAACGCATCGTCAAATTGGTCCAGAAACACGGCATCCGGCATCTAACAATCCTCTGCAACGAATTAGCCGAAGATATTGGTCAGATACAATATTTTTCTTTTAGTTTCTTTCATAGGTTGCTATGTTCGATCACTACAACGAAATGAAACCAAATCTGAGCCAATCTCAGCCGTCCAATTTCAGGCGATTTTCTCTTCAAGCTAGCCCGACTCGGCGCAGCAGTCGACCTGTTCGAAGAAGATCTGTTCCGCCTGCTACGCGGTTACGTCTTCCAGCTGAAAGCGAAGATGTGGTTTGACTTGGAAGATCGAATGAAGGCCGCGCGAATCCCATACAAACTCAGACGGAAGGGTGGTAAGTTAACTCTTTCTCCTTTCGCAGCCCGCTCTTGACATAACAGAAACTTACTCAGGGCGCCATTCAACGTTGCTTTGAGATAATTCATTCATTCAATGATTTTTTAGGACTCGGAGTTGTCGACTTCAACACCGATGAGATGGATACGAAAGTGAGCGCGCATGTTCGTTGTGGGGCGTCGAGTCGTCGTCAGCAGGCAGGGGCAGTCGCCACGAGAGGATTTGTCCGTTCCTTTCAAGGACCATTTCTAGGATCTTAAAAATTTGCTTTCATCGTCAAATTGAAATTCAACTTCCAGTTACGTTTGCAACAATGCTCAATTTGCATAAACTTCACATCTTCTGACAACAAATAACAACAACGGAAACACAGTATCTTCTCGTAACATAATGCAACAGTAACTAAGGCGAAGTACACACAAGAGGTGTAACGAGTGTGTAATGCTAAGCTGTAGTAATCCTCAACAAAAACAGAAAATGGAGATAGTGAAATATGTGCAAGAATTGGGAAAGTACGGTAGGATATACCAGAACAAAAACAGGGGCTGAATGTTATCTATTCCAGTTGAATACAAGTGAAATGGAATGGGCGCTAGTTGAGTGCAGATGAACGACAGTTAGGGAGAGGTTACTGTAACAGGGTACGGTAGGTCACAGGGCGAGGTTACGGTAGGTCACAGGGCGGAGTTACGGTAGGTCACAGGGCGGGGTTACGGTAGTTTATCTCGTCGCGCGAAGACTGCTGGCAACGAAGGCCAGCTTGCGCTTCGCGTCTCCCTCGGAGAAATTGTCGAGATCGAAGTAGCGAGGGGCGATCAGCATCAACCTGCAATTGGCAGCAATTAAATTCTGAAATATATCGGGCTTATCGACTCCGATTCCAAACATCTCGTTTTAATTTCGAATAATACTATCACAATCAACCAAAATTGATGAAAAAATTATATACTCAACAATCGCACATTCACCTACAGCACCCCGAACGAATGCGGCAATCGATACAGTATTCCTACCTAGGGTTGGCTAAACGAGAACGAGAATACGGGCCCGCATGCTCGTGGGTTTCTAAACGGGCCCGTTTAGAATAACGGGCCCGTATTCCTCAATTTGCATGAGAGAGGAGGTCAGAGAAAAGCGAGAGAGTGTGTGAAATAGAAAGGGCACCTAAACGGAACCGTATTAGCAATACGGGCCCGTTTTCCTCCACCTCGATTTGCATATCCATTACGGGCCCGTAATAGAGAGACGCGCCAATACGGGCCCGTTTACCTCGTATTGCCAACACTATTCCTACCGTACTGATTACCGTACTCACCACTCGGGTCGCACGTCGGTGACGGTGCGCATGAGGATGCCCTTGGTGAGCGCGAACTCATGGCAGAGTGCCCACTCCGGTTTGTGGTCGAGGACTGTCGACGGGTGCAGATTCACCGTCTGGTTCTGCTTCAGCGTCACGTAGTGACCGGCGCGCTCCAGATGAGCCACCTGAGATGAGGACACTAGGGTAGAAACAGCACACTTCGGTATGTCATGCGAATCGAATGTTCAGCTTTGTTTAACTGACTAGCGCATAATACGGAGCATTTTATTCGCCTGGGACCCCTCAATCAATAGTTGAAAATGCACAAAAAGGGAATAATAAGTGGAACAGTTTATTATTTTGTGATAATCGCTCGCTAAATACAAGCCGAAGCGACGTTTTTGGCCCGAATTATCGAAAAGGTCTTCTTGAACATTTTGATAGCAATGGCATTTAACCTATTTGGAGATATTGGTAATTATTGATAGGGACCGAAGTTTCTACTTGGACGAAACGTCATCAGCCAATGTGGTGCACTGATGCTACCTCACTGCACCTAGCTTCGAAAATGCGAATTCTCTCAACGACCACCTTTCAAATTTCGAAAATCGATAACGCAATTCGAAAAGACGTCGTACCTGCATGAAGAAACCCGTGACAAGCGCTTTCCTGATGTTGATGTAGTAGTCGTTGCTCCTGAAGTCGGTCGAGACCTGTCGAAATGAATTCTTTTCTGTTGATCAACAATTGCAAATTGTATTCTGGACACCGGGGAGAAAAAAGATTGATGCAAGATTACTCTCCTCCATATATTTCGAGAATTCCCATTCCTATACGCATTCATAGCTCAAGAGAAAAGCTTGAATCCTCAACCAACCCTTCTGAGATTGTACTTGGCCATGATCCTGGCCAGGTGGTGTCGCGCGAAGTCCGCGCCCTTCAGCCGGCGGTAGTCGAGGAAGTTCGCGTAGCACCACCGCGGGTCCTCCTGGTCTGCAGAAGAGGACAATAAATATCCTCCCATACGTTTTCAATGCCCTAACGCTTGGCACTGTTCACTGACTGAAGATCACACGGTATGGAAGAGGGCGCATGTACAATTAGAAATTTTTCTCAATGTTGGCAAATCGAGACTCATGATAGGCAATTATACAGCCGAGCCTGTTTCACATCTTCAACAGGAGTAAACGAGCTTCACTCACTCTGCTTGAATGCGTGGTAGACATTGAGTAGGGTGAGATGGTCTCCATCGACATGGGCGAATCGCGCCCTTGCCTCGTCCGCCTGCCGCGTCACCACGGCCGGGCGCATGAACACCGGCGGGACTGCAAATAAATCAGTTCACGATTCGAAAACATTGGGAACGGGATGCTTTGATCGTTCTTCTAACCCAGTTTCTGACGGACGAAAACGTGTCAAATGAAAAGATAACAAATGTGTAATTCCCATCTTACATCAATCATCATTTTATTCCGTATTAGCGGGAAGTAATAAAAAAGAAAGAAAGAAATAAAGCCTCACCCGACAACACTGATAGCACCATATCGACGCAACTCTAGTTTTAGGGTGAACTCAAGGAAATACCCTTCTAATGTCCTCTCCTTGACTCACCCGACAGCATGGCCGCGATGGAGAGCATCTCGTTGGAGCAGTTGAGCTCGGTCGACGCGATCAGCGCCTTCGCCAGTTGAGGATCCAGAGGGAACTCGGCCATCAGCGAGCCCAGCCCCGTCAGCTGGCCCTGAATCAGGGACGATCGATTATCTACCGTAATTACCACGTAATCGATCACCGTACTGTACCATGTGCTTGACATTCTGCCTCTTGAACTGCCACTACTTATACCGTCGCTATGTTACTCATACTCTACCGTACCCCAATCCTACCGTACCTCATCGTCGACCGCTCCCAGGTAGTTGAGCAGTTCGAGTGCCCTCATGAGCGTCTCGGGGGCGGGCGGATCGATGAAGTCGAAGTGGGCGAGGTCGTCGACGCCCACCTTCTTCAGCAGCAGCACCACCGAGCCGAGGTCGGATCTGCGAAGGGCGGAAATTCACGCTGTTGTCCGAACCGAACACCTTTCATCCTAACCCGATCCCTTCTCTACTTTTACCTCAAGTTGATCGGAGTTGCACTGATCAATATTTTTCGAAAGAGAAAATAGGGTGAAAAGATCTATCGTAAAAGCAGAAACCCATCCCGTTTTCAGGTTTCTCGAAGCTCTTCCTCACCTGAGAATCTCGGGCTGTGTGCGGTCCTGCATCTCGCTCGTGAATTCCTTCTCCGTGTACAGACGGAACGTTTTGCCGCCTGCATCATTTAATTACTAAAGTACTATAATATTGAAGTGTCTGTCTGTCCGTCCGTTTATGGATATGTCTGTCACACCCCTTAAACGTCACCGGGCAACCCCATCTCCTATACCATTGAACTTGTCTCGACGAGTAAAACATGAAAATACATGTATTACCTAATGATGATGCAATATTGCGAAATTCTCAAAAAGTCCTAAAACCGCAAAAAAACAATCGATTTCGTCATTTCCAATATCGTACTACTCAGGAAAGCGCGTCAATTCAAAACTTGCATAAATTGTTGCATCATCACTACGCAAGATGACGTAATCACCAAAAATCACTCAAACTGCATCATTTTCTTTGTGGCCGAAACCGACCAACTTCGCAAAGAGTGCAAATTTCAAATTTGCATAAATTGCATCATTACTACGCAATATGACGCAATAACCGAAAATAGATCAAACTGCACCTTTTTATTTGTGAATTGAACCAATCGACTTCGCAAAGAGTGCGTTTTCAGAAAAAAATAATTGCATATTGCATAGTGATGACGCAATAACCAAAAAAGGCTCAGATCTCTGAAATCGTTTGCAAAAGTTACCAATCAAGCCCTCGCGGATTGCTTATCAAAACACAAATCGAATTTCGTCATCACTACGCAATATGATGCAATCTAAATCAAACGTTGTGCACTGCAAAAAAATCGATTTTTGTATCGTGGGACTATCTCGATGGCAATGTGTGGAAAGGTTCGTGTGGATAGCAGTGTGAGGAAAAGTTGCGACGGAGCCACGAAGTGGCGGAGTCGCAACTTTTGCGACCACTGCTATCCACACGAACCTTTCACATTGCTATACGAGACAATGCGGTCCACAACCTTAGTACATGACTTTTTCAAGCGTAGCATATCAGAATGCGAACTAAATTGCGTCATCACTATGCAATAAGATATTCTCCAAGAAGGCGTCAGAGCCTCGGCCGACTGCGGTCGTTACTAAAAATCGAGCATAGCTTAGCAGAATGCGATCTAAATTTCGTCATCACTATGCAATAAGATATACTCCAAGAAGGCGTCAGAGCCTCGGCCGACGGCGGTCGCTACTAAAAATCGAGCAAAGCTTAGCAGAATGCGATCTAAATTTCGTCATCACTATGAAATAAGATATACTCCAAGAAGGCGTCAGAGCCTCGGCCGACGGCGGTCGCGACTAAAAATCGAGCAAAGCTTATCAGAATGCGATCTAAATTTCGTCATCACTATGA
>LS501635.1:135193-161836 GCA_900490845.1 Pristionchus japonicus | reverse complement strand
ACCAGTTCTATCTTGAAGAGCTGCTCAATACGCACATTTTAAGCTCTTAGGCAAGTTTCTAGCTCCATTTTCAGGAGAGATATTCGCGAAAAACGGCGCCTCAAAGACCAACTTTGACGTGGCATTCTGGAGCGGTCTTTGATCTACCACCTCCAATACTCTGGCTCAAAGGTCCCCAATACAGGGGCTATCGAAAATAGATGAGAGATGGTGGGGTCACATCGTTGATGTGCAAGGGATCACTAGAAACTTTGCGATTCTACCGTGAAACGCGTGATATGTGAAAAGATATTCCAATCGTGAAGCACAGATGCAAAACGCTCTTTTCCAAATATATTTATATACCAAATATACTTTTGCGTTTCCAAATATATTATACAACCAGATCTTTTTTTAAAATTATTTAATAAGGATTGTACCCACCTCCTCCACCATACGGCGACGGCTGACGCGGGTACGCCGGTTGCTGCGGGTAGCCTGGAATTCAATTATTATTTTCGAAAATATTAACGCCTCCCGCCCTCTCTCTACGTCACACTATTTGAGGCCTACTTTATCAGTAACAAAAAGACAGCTTCGCTAGGAAACAAAGGACAGAAATAGTAATACCTGCCGGGGCGTAGCCTCCCTGGGCCTGCGCGGGATACGCGGGGGGCGGGGCCGGCGGGTTGAAGCCGACGGGCGGAGGCGCGTCCGGGTACTTGGGCGGCGGGACTGCAATTGGGATTCAATAGGATTAATTACTAAATATAATAATAAAAACGCGTTAAAAACATCAAGTTTGCAGTGTATAATTTTGAGCAACGGAACGACCAGAATCAATGAGAAATCGACGTAACTGGAGATCATTACTACAAGAAGCACACAAGTGCCAGGCGTCAATGGCAATTACGAGAAAAAAATTATTTTCATGAGCACAAGCACGCAGATTATCAGCGAGAATGAATTCGTTCTAAACTTCACTACTCGATGAAGCACAAAATCATTCTGTGATGTTCTAGGGTCAATAGTCCGTTTTTTTCGCAAGGTCTAATGCACAGCGACAAAGTAATTTAATAATTAAAAATCAATAATCCCTTACCGTATCCTCCGGCCGACACTGGCGGCTGCTGCGGGGGCGGCGCCGGCTGCTCCGCCGGCTTCGGCAGCGTCTTCGTGATCTCGTTGAACCACGACCTGCAATATCGATCGATTGATTGATTGGGGAATACCGTAATCCCCATGAACTACTGTAGATTAAGGCAATATTTTGAATCGTGGATTGGCACAAACATGGACTGTGATGTTCATGAATATTCGACTCTAATCGGATTGCTATCAAATTTCTATCAATCTAATCCGACACGCCGACGTTTCACAGTCACATCAAGTGGAGCAAGAATCGCTTGTCGGCAATGAAATGGGCGCAATGTCGTTTTACTATTCACAAACAAATCAACTCACAAATAATTTAAATCTAGCCTGTAACGCTAACGTTTCGCGGGTACACTAAATTTTCATGTTTCATGGCATTGACAATACATCCGCGTGATGCAATCTATAAAATATTATCAAGTACCATTGCTCGATACCTATCGTACCCGATCAAACTACCGTACTCACTCGATATCATTATCACTGGCGAACAGCACCCAGTGCACGGTGTCCGCACGCGGGTCCATGCCGATGCCGACCAGGTGGTGGACGGAGTAGCCGGTGGGCAGTTGAGGGCGCTTCACTGCAAATATTCACGATCAGAATCGTACAATTAATCACTACTTGCTGCTCAATGTTGCAAATAATTGTTGTTCCCCAGGGCATTTACACCATAAAACTGTCATGAAACACCCGGGCTACTCGGGCCACCAGATGGTGGACCGAGTAGCCTGTGGGCAGTTGCGGGCGCTTCACTGAAAAAAAGGATTTCGTTTTTATTAATCTAATAGATATTTTAAAGAATTTAAGTGGTGAGCATGGTATTGTTTGTAGGGAGCTGTGGATGTTTCACTGAAAAACTATTGCCTTGTACATGCTTCGTTTTCGAAATAACATCATTGGAAACTATTTCAAACGATGTTTGTCAGCCTCCTAATTTGAAAAACTCCTTATTTAGAAAAATATTGGAGAGGGGATCATTTTCGGTCAAGATTTCTGGTTTATCCAACTTTTCTATCTAAATGAATGCTCACCTGGCATGCGGTCGCACACCAGCCCGACGCAGATGTACGGGATGACGTCCTTGAGCAGGATAGACGTCTTCGGCTTACGATCGCCCTGTAATTAGTTAATTAAGTAAATTAGCTAATTAGGTAATTAAAGCTACTAAATAAGCTAAGATCGCCCTGGAATTAACTCGATTGTTAATTAGATAATTAAACCAACTAAATACGCTTGCTTTCCTAGTGTGGAAGCAGAACGTCAAGAAATTTGCAAGCAAAATTGCGAAATTCGCCTAAAAATAGCCTCCGGCTCGAATCACGTCATGCTAATTTCGCAATGCTTGCGTCACTTTGACTAAATTCCATTTCAGTTTCGTAGTAGCTAGCAGCTATAGCGAACAATTGTTGCGAAATACATGTCAACGATCAGCAATGCCGTGACAGCTAGGTTTCACGACGTATTCAAGAGGACTCGAGATTGTTCTAACAGTAATCATGTCACGATTCCGATTTGTAAAAAAAGCATTTACTCAATAATTTAGAAATCATGTTATTCCAGTGTTTCACGAGGTTTACAACTTGTGCTAAACTTGTGCTTCTAACTCCGCATCTGTTGGACAACTAACAACATCAAGATACACTCATTAATTTAATTAATTGAGCAATTAATAAACTAATTAGCTCACCTTCTCATCGAAGATGCAGAGATTGGAATCGGAGAAGAGCACAGCATGCGCCTTCTTCCACTTCCCGCCCAGGAATCCCTTAATTAATTAATTAATTAAATTTAATTAATTACTTCAAATTTGAGCCAACCAAATGTTTCACAAGGTTTACAAGGTAGGCCAGATTTGTTTTGATTCGTGATGAGCTTTTTTTTTAATAAAAAGTAAAAGAATGCAAAAGAAACGCACCTTCGAGTACCGCATCACCTCGCCTTCCTTCAGCTTCCGATAGTCACCCATCTTTAGTCTGTAATTAGTTAATTAATAAACTGACTAATGATCAAAACATCGCTTCCGGTATCTACAACAGCAAAACGCGAAGAAATTCACACAGTCAGCGATGATCAATCGGGGAACCATTCTAATAAAAAGGTGCTGATTCAGCACAACATCGAATCGGCGCGATAATAGTATGGGAAAAAGGAAAGAGAGGCGATGGAAAGGGCGAGAAAGGAAGTAGAGAACGAAAAATGCCGTCGCTATAGAGAAAAGCGCGCTGATGCCATGGAAACCAGTCGATTTTGCGTTTCTATGATGACTAATAGAGTGGTCATGGAGTTCTTATCAATGGACAACGGGATAAACGGGGAGGGTCTGGGAAGGGAAAGGGGGATGGGTCAACAACAGGAGGTCAGGGGTACCGGCGGCACGGGGAAAACAGAGTAATGATTCGAGTTGTGAGAAGGAGGAAGAGAAATTTCCGGCAAGTCACGATCCTAAGTAAAGTAAGGAGGGGAAAGATGGAAGTTAGCCCGTGAGGATACTGGGAAAATAATTAGGAGGTGAAAGACAAACATGATGCGCGTTGAAAACGTTGAGGGAAGATCAGTAAGCTCTTCTAAACTGCCACTTTCTCGATTCGTGGAAAGATAAAAGATGCACGAGAAGATAGAGCAACAATACGGCAGGGAAAGTGAGCAATTTGCCTTGGACAGTGGGGCTTTATAGCAAGTGAGACAACAGAGGGGCAGAACCAGCGAGAAACGAGAGAGGACAGGGAGGCGAGAGAGAGGGGCAGCCCCGGGAAGGTTACTCTAATTTAGAAAGAGCGATGAGTCACCAGGGCGTGACGTCAGCAAGAGCACATGGGATAGCCAGGCAGATTGCGAAATGCATGTGTAATGGACGGGAGCTATGAGCAATTGTACATACGTGTGGAAACTTGGGAGTTAGTTAGGAAAACAATGAGAAAGTTCGAGAAAGTGTGTTAGGAAATTATCTCGAATGGAACCACTCTATTCTAGCTCGCGTAAACAACGATAGGCTCAGAGCCAAATAAAAACCTTAAAGCCTAGCAAGGAACGCCGTGGGGTTACCCGAGAAACAGAGATAGAGTAGGCAAGATTAAATGGCAGGCTCGCTGCCGCGCCTGGGAACGATCAATGAGGGAGACGGCGAGAGGGAGAATGTGCCGTTGTTGAAATAGAAAACCAGAGTGAGCGAGGCAGAAATAGAGAGGGTCGAGAGGAGGAAGAATGGCGGAGAAAACAACGCGATAAAGAGACTCTCGGATCACACGCGGGTCAACATGGAACGAGGGGTGAGTTCAAGGAAAAGAGGAAAAGGAACAAAACGGAAGCGAAAACAAGTCCTCGGTTTCAGGCCCCGATGGCATACCGTAGCCCTTTTGAGCTGGAGCAGTCCTTGAGTCATGATTTTAACTTGTCTATAATATTTCAATTTACTTTATTGATCAAATAATTTATGAAAGCATTAATTTTAATCATGATAACGATTGCATTCATTCTAAACGGAAAATACCGTTCTAAATCTACACTTGTAACAGACTGTCAGCTCTACATTCAGACAAAGGTGTGGATGAGATGATAACATAAACGATTGTTAAAACCAACTTTTTCATTTGCAGACAAATGGCCACTTCAGTCCATGTTTTATGATTGAATAGCGTATCAAATCTTTACTTTTGGGATGGAGTATAAAAGAATCTTTGTATTTCTATCCGTTCGTGAAATATGTTACTGGTGCTGAAACTCTTGGTAAAATTCGAAATCATATTCAAGAGATGCCCTCTGGCTGTAAACTCAAAAATCAAGTCGAGATCGGATACTTCCATTCACAGACACCGACCGCTCTAAATGACTTCCGATCTTGGCTTCCGATACTCCATCAAATCTTCCTCACGTAACATTTCCTGATCCAAAGAGTCATCTCACTGTTTACAGTTTTCATTATACATTCTGAACTATCGATTCTGATCCGAATAGAAGAAAAAACCACACTTGTTTTTCTTAAACCATCTATCCAAATACGTCACGAATACGAGCTAATGATTTTTTTCAAGTCTTGCGACTTGTTTTCTTCCAAGAAAATTAGTTCACGATAGTTAGCGTGGCAAACACGGTAGAGTGGAAGAAAACCCGTGCCACTACGACTCCAATAGCCATCTACTCGAAGTTTTAGCCTCCCTAATTCTTACCAAGAACTAACACTTCGATGAAATACTGTTCTAAAAATTAAACAAATGCAATTGAGCGTGATTTCAAACATGCCCAAATCTACCGTATCCAAAAATAATAAAGCGTTCCGCGTTTCCCCTTCATTCATCCTGCATTTAGCGTAGCCCGACAACAGCGTCCGCGCGCTTTTCACTCACTTTTGTTGAGCATTGATCGATATTATGTAGATCTACCGTATTCCCAACTTCATCTTCACTTTATCTGCCTTTCTAGCTCACCATGGGTGATGATTCTTCATCGAGAGAAGGATCACGACCAGAGGAGTCGGCCAGAAAGGAACCCGAACTCGTAAAGTCCGACAAACTTATTGCTTTGGTCAGTACAACGTTCTTATCTAAACTACTGTTCTTCAATCACCTTGAGTTTCATTCTTTCACTTCAGTTGAAGAAAACCTCACCACAGAAAGCCAGCAATCGCTCTCCAACGCCAGTTTTGTACACAGTGAGCGTTTGTAGATCTTATTTCTGATATGAGATACAACCAAAAATAAAAATTTTGTAAACAACCTTTTTTCGCAGGATTCCGATGATTCGGATGGAGACATGGCCAGCATGAAAGTCTCTCCGAAAAAGGCTCCTGCTCAACCAGTTAGAGCACCGCTGCAACCGATGATGTCCAAGGCCAAAGTTGGACCGGTAAGAGAAACTACGCCAATAAAGCCATTCAAAGCACCTATAGGAGTACACGTATAAGATGAAAAGCCCGATTCTTCATTCGTACGACTCTCTTCCAGACCTCTCAGACCAAACCGTCCACTTCGACTGTCCCAACCACTTTCAAACCGCTCGCTACATCAACACCCACTGGACCACCCAGAGTGATGAAGGTATACCGTAACCAACCCGAGTTGATTGACAACTGATTTTTCAGGGTCAATCAGTCGTTGTGGCTGCGAAGAGGCCTCTCGTTCCTGGTGAGTTCACCAACAATCGATTACCGTATCCGCCAACTACCGTAATCTCTTTTCCCTGCAGGAACCCCATCGGGCGGAATATCGATGATGAAGGCGGTGAAGAAGACTACTCCCGTGGATCAGAAGGAGTTCTACGACAAGTATCCCTGGCTGCGACCATCGCAGCCCGCTGCAGGAGCTACGGTGAGTAGTACGGTGGAACCACAACCTAGGGTTGCAGGAACGGGATCGGGATTCCCGCAAGAGACTCGCTTCACTGACCTATCCCGCTTTCAATCCCGCACGAGACTCGCGATATGCAAATGACGTGCGGGAATCCCGCATCTTTGCGGGATTGATGCGGGATTGGGGAGGAGGGAGAAGGAGAGGGGCGAGGGAACGCGACAGTGACTTGCGCCGCAGGCCACCATTTCGTTGGTTTTTGTCGTACCGCTTCCTGATTGAAATACGGTCATATTTGGATCATGCCCTACATTTCGTCTGAACAAACCTAAGCAATCCAAGTAACGGCGAATTAGCCTCCTCTCGATTTAGGTCGTTTTGGACCGAAAAAGCTGATATTTCACACAAAATCAAGTGCCGCTCAGTGAATTCTGCTTGAAATGGTCCACAATTTGGCTAGAGTACTCCCCATGCTCCCTCTCGCAAATTGCACAATAGCGAAATATCCGGCAAAAGCCGTTCCTCAGGCGGGAGTCGAACCCTTCAAAGCCAATAGTGGCGAGCGGGTCGAGCCAATCCCGCATCAATCCCGCAAAGATGCGGGATTCCCGCACGCCATTTGCATATCGCGAGTCTCGCGCGGGATTAAAAGCGGGATAGGTCAGGGAAGCGAGTCTCTTGCGGGAATCCCGATTACGATCCCGATACGGCAACCCTACCACAACCTATCGAAGAGCGACTTTATTGATCAATCATACCATACTGATGCTTCATTCATCATGCAATCATGACGACTAACAATGAGATCAAACAAAAAAAGTCAATTTCTTCGTTCCAGCCGAAAGGTCCTGCGGGCGGCGCTGCCGATTCTTCTAAGACGCCGGGTGGACAGCCGAGCTCTCCGCAGAAACCTGGAAGGTTTGACTCAAGCAGATTTCACTGTTTCGAAAATAGTCCAAACGCAATTCAAAGCTCATTTTGCAGTCAGCCTCTCCGCGCCTACCCGCCTCCTAAATACAGCAGCGGGACGCCTTTCGTTCCGTCCGCTCGACCTCCCAGAGCCGCTCCGCGCACTCCTGGCGCCCCTGACGCGTCATTTCCGCGTCCGTCCGGATCCGCGACTCAAGCGGACGCCGCGTCTACTCCAGTTCCGTCCTTCCGCGCCATGGCCCAGCCATTCTCGGTCACGCGATTCGCCGATCGACCCAAACTGCCTACGGACAAGCCGGGAGTGACAGTATCTGGTAAGTGTACGGTAGCAGGGTACGGTAGGATACGGTAGCTAATCGATCATTGCAGCGCCGGGTCTGAACGTGCTTGACTTCCTGAAGAGGCAGAAGGACAATTCGCCGAGGAAGCCGTGGGATGAGGTACGGTGGGGTTACGGTAGCAGGTCGATCGTAGAGTGAGTTTGCTCACTTTGAGATGACACTCGATGAGCGTCAAGAGCAGCGAAGGAAAGACATGGCGAGACTAGAAGAGGAAATGAGGATGGACGAGGAAATGGTGAGGGAAATCAATAATCGATTGCTGATGCGCCAAGGGTACGGTAGTCGAGGGTATGGTGGTTTTGTGATAATCGATTTTGATTCACGACAGGGACAATGCACAACATTGTATCAACACTTTTCGCAGTGAAATATTTGATTTGTGAAAGGTACCCCTTTAGCGCAACCGCTCCAACCCGCGTCTCCCGGCCACTCTTTCAACTCCGACGATCCCTCGCAGTGTCAACGATGACGACTCCAGAAGGCGCTTTGCGTCCAGGACGGATGACCAGTGGGAGGATTCTGATCCCATCCACGACATACTGAAGACAACGAAGAAAGTGAGTGATTTCTCATCAGAACCGTAATCTCCGAAACCGTCAAATGTCCTGTCCTGATTCAGGAAGGGATCGCCTCGTATCGATCACGATTCGTGCCACCGCCTCCCAAGAAGGTCCTCGACCCCTTCGCGCCGCCTCCCAAGAAGCGGATCAGGTACGGTAGTTGGATACCAATCACAAAGTGACTTTTAAAACCGATTCCAGTCACTCATCGAGCCCGTTCGTGCCATCTGGATCGACGAAGGAGGCGTCTTTCGGGCAGTCTCGACTTCCTCCTCCGTCGAAGGGTGCAGAGACGGGAATGAAGAAGGGCCCGGCTGATGGTCAGTGTAGAATAGCTGTAGAAAAATCGAAAGGATCATTTGAAATCGATAATTTTAGACACCAACGACTTCAACGATGACTTTGGAGGCGGGCTGTCTGACCACGGCAGAGAGGATGCCAATGAAATGGCAGTGAGAAACTTTAACCTATTACTTCTTCTTTCAGTTGGTATCAAACTGTGCAAGATCTAGGTGATTCAGTATGTAAAAACGATTCTAGTAATGATGTTGTTCAGAACACCAGTTCCTCTGCTCTGGATGTCAACCCTTCAAAGGCTCTGAATGCGAAGAAAGATGACGAAAAATTGGATGCGGCCGCGCTGAAGTTGAAGAAGGAGTTGGAGTGAGTTTCACAAAAGTCATTTATTGCCTTCGCGTTTAGCTATGCAATCTTGGAAAGAGCCGTTGTTTCCAAAAACATATTCAGTCGCTCAGTTTTGAATTATCGATTTATGCAATCCGATATCTACAGTAACCTCCCCCATTCCAGTCAGGAGACCCGTCGGCAGGAACTGCTCAAGCCCTCAATGAAGCAGATGTACACCGATGAAATGGCTGCACTCGCCAAGGAGCAGAAACGATTCGAACGGCAGCTATTGGAGAAGATGAGGTACGGTAGGATACTGTATTGATTGATTATCGATCTTTCCATCCGAGATGGAGAAGATGAGGTACGATAGGATACGGTATTGATTGATTGATTATCGATTTTTCAGCAAAGAGCACGAGAAACTGCCCGCGCTTCCGTCACTTTCGCAACTGACTACTCTGAGGGTAAGGTGGATTATCGATTATCGATTAGTGGTTACGGTATCCTGATCTTTGATCTCTGCAGCACAAACCGGACGACCTGCGCGTTGCGATGGACCGACTGGTGGACAACATGAAGAAGATAGGATCGACGGTTCGTTTTGTTGATGTTGCTTAGTTTGAAAATCTATTAATAAGCAAACCTCGATGTGCTCGATACAATTATGCAGTACTTGGAACATAACTAATCGGAAGAGTGCTTCAGTACTCAAGTATCTGAACTGTGATTCCTATACTTCGCGTGATAGTGAAATCGATTGCATGATTGCTTGCCTGTCTAGAGGAATTTAGTAAGCCAATTGAGTAATCGACCTGTTCATTCCAGGATGGTGCCTCGAATGCTAATCAAGGCGAACTGACCAAGCACCTCAACCAGATGATGGACACGATGAAGTCGGTGAGCGACCATATTTTTTTTACTCGAAATGCGAAGTGCGATTGAACTTTGTGCAGGATACCATGCTATGAACTATCAGTGAAACTCAACTGTATACCGAAGACGATTTCACTGAGCAGAAAAGTAGAGTTTTTGAAAGGAAGTATCGAGTGAAAACAATCAATCTTTCTCTCCAGGACGTCTTCCTGGGCACTGTTCGCACGGAGGTCTACGAGGCGGAGGACAACATGTTCGAGGATGCTGTCAGCAGCTATGTGAGTTTCTTTCGAATCAGGAAATTTGTCGTGGAAAGAGCCTCGATATTTTACGTAACTGCATTTTTACCACAGAAATCGGTTCATCATTGCTACTCTACAATACCTCTGATTGTTTATGAGCCCGTTTGCGTAAGAGTCAGACAATGTCTGGCACAGTGAAAAAGTTGAAGTATGAATTGAGTATGGTTTTCGATGAGCCTTGGGGTGCTCGAAAACATAATCGGTATCCCGTTGTTCAAAAATCGATTTTAAGGTAGTTATGCTAATTACCAAATTAGGCTTTTAAAGCCTTTTTACAGGCTAATTCAACAACGGAAAGAGCTATCAAAAAAGTTTTCAGAGTGACCCTAGCTCATTTTTCATGCTGAAACTGAAACTAAAAAGATTTTAAAAATTTGCATGAAATTGCATGATTTATTTTATGGCTTGAGCGCTAGAAGAAAAAGAGGCCTCTGGAACTTTGGCAGGATGTTAAGGACATTCATAGGGACAAACGTGCGAAAGATGGGCACTGTACCATATGCCCAAGCTGAGTTATGAATTTTCAAAGTTGAGAAAATAGCTAGGTTTTGGTGAAACCGACGGGCCATTTCATTTCATTCCTTTGTCTCCCTCTCATTCCTTGTCTTCGAGCACACTGCGCGGCGTCGATTCTCCCTCGCGTGAATACTTTTCCGAACTTTAAAAATTCATAACTCAGCTTGGGCATATGGTTCAGCGCCCATCTTTCGCACGTTTGTCCCTATGAATGTCCTTAACATCCTGCCAAAGTTCCAGAGGCCTCTTTTTCTTCTAACGCTCAAGCCATAATCTAAATCATGCAATTTCATGCAAATTTTTAAAATCTTTTTAGTTTCAGATTCAGCATGAAAAATGAGATAGGGTCACTCTGAAAACTTTTTTGATAGCTCTTTCCGTTGTTGAGCTAGCCTGTGAAAACGCTTTAAAAGCCTTATTTGGTAATTAGCATAACTACCTTAAAATCGATTTTTGAATAACGGTATACCGATTATGTTTTCAAGCACCCCAAGGCTCATCGAAAACCATACTCAACTCAGACTTCAACTTTTTCGCTGTGCCAATCCATGGCACAGTTGTCCGATTCTTACGCAAACGGGCTCTTATGAAATGCATTTGAAATGTAGATTCAATCGAATTCTTGAATTTCCAACACGATTAGACTTTACGTTTATTGATTTCTTCTAGGTCAAACACTCCTCCATCACTCGCCTCAACTCTGACGACTACTCGCGAGCCATGCAGGCAATGCGGATTGAGAAGGCAGAGCATGAAAAGGTTGATTGATGGAGAAATAATTTAAATAATTAACATTTTCTAAATTCTCTAATTTTATTAATTCAGAGACGCATGGCCGACCAGCTGAGGAGTCAACGGCGCCGAGCCGCGGTGGTTCGTTTTTATTATTATCATTTTCCAACAGCAGCCCAGGAATTATTATTGGAATAGCGCCGAGCGGTACTTGAAATAGCATTGAAACCTTTTGCAAACTCGAATTCAGTTCGGTTTCAATTTCAAGTCAAATGCGTTCTCGTATTTTTCGATTAATCTCTTGATCACTCTTGCTAGTTCGTAAAAAAAATTCAGGACAAGGTTTCCAAGAGACCGCTCTGGCATTGAATCCTATCTCGCATTAGATTCAAGATTTCATCAACGACAACGAATAAGAAGAAAATTCAGGGCAAGGTCTCCAAGACGCCGCTCTCGAAGCTGACGGCGGCTCAACGGCGACGTCGTCTGCTTCCCCCTCCGAGGACGCCGCCCGGCAGTCCGCCAGGCGGAAGCCCGCCCGTGTCCGTGCTGGGTAAGTGGCGTGTAATATTCAGCCTTGGCAATCAGAAATAACCGTAACAAGGGAGAAAATTAGAATCATGCTAGAATCATGTTTCCGATTCTTTGAATCAATTTGTTTCACTAACCATTTCCCCAGAGGAGAAGCCGGTCTATCTCTGTGCGGGGTGACTTCAAGTTTAGACGTAGATTAGGGAGGAGAGACAATGGTGATTTCTTTCTCTTCCATAAATATCTGTCAGCCCTTGGGTGAGACTTTCTTCTTCATGATTCCTTCGTCCTACTGAGCAAAAAAGCAGCACTGTATTGCAGAGAAACGTTTGACCGCACGATCTTTCGAGAACTGCTTAATTTCTGTTGAAGTTCAATCAAAGCGATTCCATCAATTCCTAATTCGCAGGTTCTCGCGACCCCACTCCGGAGCGTAGGCCCGAGCCCGTGACTCCGCCCGGTTCGCCACCTCCAGACACCGGAAAGACCTGGAAGCATGCGAGGTACGGCAGGGGATACGGTAGGGGATCGATTAGTAAGATGTTTGTGCAAACTGATAGCCATTTTTCCATTGACTTGGTCAGAATAGATGGTTTACGGCCTAGGAGTGAAACGTACAAATTTGAGAAATTCCAACTGATTTTTTTCCAGCAAAAAACTCCTGGAAGTGACTCTTGACGATTCTCTCGATATTCAGTTGGATGATAATGAGGAGGAGGAGAGGAAGAAGATGAAGATGAACGAGGAAGTCAAGAGGGTACGGTGGAATCTGAATCGAGAACTGATTTATTATCGCAAACTGACTTTATTTCAGAGAAACCTGCACCAACTGCAGCGCAAGTACCAGTACCACACGAGCGAGTACAGTAGGATTGAGCAGATGAGAGGAGTGTGAGTATGCGGTATACGGTGTACTGCATACTGTAGAATGATGGAGCAATTTGCTGATTTTTCCACCGGAAATGCGGCGAAGGCGAATTTGGTGTTTCTGCACTTTGTTTTACAAGCAGTTTAGCAAGGTTCAACTATCTAGCTAACATGAAAAAGTGAACTCAAATTTTCGAAAGCCTTTTAGTGAGAACATTTCATTCCAGAGCTCTCTCGCGCTCACAGCAACCCCCCATCTTCCCTCACATCATCGACAGAGAGACCCTTGGGGAATGGATGGGAGTGGAGAAGGATGGGGATGGAAAGGTATAGATGAAATATGAATTTAAAAAAAAATGGATAATGGAATAAAAATCTGAAATACGGATGGGAAGGATTCTCTGAATCTCAGTTTTAAAGGATGTTGCATGCCATAAAGGTGGATCACGTTTGGCTCGTTATTTGATGCTCTCAAATTTTGAATGAACACATTTTTTACAGATGCTGGAGCTTCTGCGCAAGTCTCAGAAGGTCAACGAGGTAAGGAGCGACGAGCAAGGGGTGAGGATTTCTTTATTAGTTTGTCTGGGAAGATCAAACGGACAACCAACGATATTGCACGTCACATTGTCTTTATCTCGAAGTTGTGAAACTAATTTGTTTCACCTCTTCTCTTGAGCGAAATCTCAAGAATTTGAACTTTCAGAATCAATTCCTCCCATCCTCCCGAACTCCTGCCACTCATCCTAGAGGAAAGCAACAGACGGTGAATGCGAAGGTGCGTTTCGACCCTCATTTCCTTTTCAACCCGATTCACTTGTGCTTCACACACTCTGGAAAACATTTAGTTGCAGGTTTAGATGCTAGATTCTTGTAGACTTGTAGAACACTATTTACTAGACACACCTAACATACCAAGCGTGCTGAATGTGAATGTTCCTGCGTAATTGTCGAATACATTCCAGACACCCCTCCCTCCTTCCTCCTCCATGCCGCAGTTGGGCACTCAAGTCTACGGCGAAAGCGACGTGGACGATCTGATGGACTGGGAGGAGGAGGAGGAGGAGACAGAGGCAGAAGTGGCAGAGCCGGTTCCTATGATGAGCGAACTCGAAATGGAGATCAGGATGAAGGTGAGTCGTTTATTTAAATCCCGAAAGTAAAGGTTAGTGCGATTGGAACTCTGGATATGTATGGGGAAAGTGAAACCGAAGGGACACTTGTTTTGTGAGCGTGCTGGAGATGGCGATCAGGATGAAGGCGATTTATTTAATTACCGAAAGACAACACTAATGCGGTTGGAAATCTTCATCGAATGTATAGGAATTGTGAAACATACTTGTTTTGTGAGTTATTTGAAAAGAGGAGTGATTGTGATGCTGAGTAGAGTTCGAAGAACGGGTAATCGTCTCTTCACACATTCTCTCACCGGTCAGAGGCGAAAGAGCGTGTAAAATGAGGAGACGATTACCCGAATTTCGAACTCGATTGCTGAGACGTTGTTTCGTCGTATTTGAACCTGCACATTTCCAGGAGTGCGATGACCTCTTCCGTAATCTCTATCGTTCCCTCGCGCGTGATTGCATGTCGAAAAAGGAAAGCGAGCAGAAGATCAATGATGTTGTGATGGTAAGTGATCTTTGATCTTTGATCTCTAATCTCTGATAAGTTGATCTTTGATCTTTGCAGAAATCCTCCTCCATCCTGCGCTCAATCGAGTACACTCTGAAGGTTGGATTCAAGACTCAGAGGGGCAGAGAAGAGGGCGAGATTCCGCCCATTCTCGAAGCTGCGCGGAAGAAACCCGAAGGCGCATCGTCTTCCAAGGAAAAGGGTCTCGACAGTAAAGAAGGTGAGGCACCTCCTGCTCTTGATATTAGAGTGATCAAAGCAACACGTGTGCTTCTTTTCAGATGTCCCTGCTACGTCAAAATCCTCCTCCAGCGAGAAGGATCTTGCACCCAAGGAAGGTGCTGAAGAGGCTCCGCCCGCTCTTGATGCCCAGGGAAAGAGTGCAGAAAAGGAAACGACAGCCAAGCATGCGGATGTCGGGAAGGCGAAGGAAACGGAAGACTCAGTGAAGGCATCGAAGGCCAAAGATGTGCAGATGGTGTACGTTTTTTTGAAACCGACAATGAAGAAGCATTGCCTGATTCGAATATAAAGTTTAGTTGAATAAAGCATGAAACACATTTTTTTCTCAAATTACAATAAATTGAAACAAAATTCCAGCACGCAACGCCTCGCAGCGCTTTGGAAGATGACCAACTGCGCGCCCAAGCATATCAGAGTAAGTACGGTAGCCTGTTGTTACGGTAGATAAATGCTAATTATGCTAATCATCAGGTTTTCTTAAGATAGATTAAAATTTTATTAATTAATTAACTAAATATGATAATTAATTAATTATGCTAATTACCAGGACCTGGCTCGTCGGGCGATGCCCACGAAGGACGGTGACAAAGCCAAGGCTGTGCTCGATCTAAGGATGAGAATTGTGAATGCGGAGAAGCTGAAGGGGGTGAGTACAGTTTTCTCTTTCATTTTATTAGTACCAGAAACATGCGGTAAATCAATTCCGAAAGTGTTGCTGCACTTCGTAATGGCGATGAAACATATTACATTGGTCACCAACTCTATTTGCGCCACTAGGTCGGATGAGAACATTCGGATGATAACCCACTGGGTGATATCCTGATGAGGTCGAGATAACAATTGCTATGCAATAGGCTGAGTATGAAAATAGTGCTCATCCAGTAGCTTCTTATTCGTATGTTATTATCCGACCTAGTGCGTTTTTTTCGTTTCATTAGTACCCAAAACCTGCGTATCAATTTCGAAAGTGTTGCCTAGCTTCGTAATGGCGATGAAACATATTCCAGAATTTGTTTGAACAACTGAATGCGCACATAGAAAACTGAGCATTTTACTGATCATAATGCAGATTTAGATGATTTTCCTTTGTGAAGCTAATGGACTAATTTTTAAGCCATTCTCGCGTCGATCGTCACAGTTCGGACAACGGCGCGCTGACAACTCTTCGGAGGACGAAGATGACGTCTCCGATGACGAGCCTCCTCACGAAGATGAAAGAACCAGAAGGAAGAGAGCAGGTGCGGCAGGAAGAAGAGTACTGTTTTCGATACGGTAGATCACGGCAATGGCGTTATCGATTGTAACATAAGGGTAGAATGCGTGCCTGGAGTATCGTAGGCGATACGGTAGCTTGCTTGCAGTACAGTATGCCAGAGTCATTCCTTTCCGGGAATACTGTAGTCGATACGGTATCCACGGTAGTACGGTAAGCCAGACTAATGATTATCGATTGCAGCCGAGCTGCGGCGCGTCGACACCGAGAATCGAGCGAGAATGAAAGCGATGGAGGAGGAAGAGAAGATGAGAAAGCAGAGGTAAACTTGATAATCATAGCTTGATTTTAAAAAAAACCAAAACTAGGGTTCCAAGCAGAGGCATTCCAGAGGCATTGAAGCACATCTGAGTGGTGTTAGGCCAGGCAAGAGCATTACGCGGACAATTAACGATAAACTATCGGTCAATGCTAGTCATATTTTCAGAGACAATCAGCGTTCGATCCTCGGCGGAGTGGTGGTCGGCCTGCACGCGGGAGAACAGCTCAGCAAGATCGCGAAGAAGGTTCGTAGATTCGGATCAGAATCGGCACTGAATTTCGATTAAAACAACTAGTAGCACTTCAATCGAAATAAATTGAATGAAATGGTTGATCCAGGTGTCAGAAGATCGCCCGAGTACCTCCAAGGAAGCGCCAGAGCAGAAGAAAACGGCGCTGATCAGGAAGAGACTCACTCCAAAGGTGGGTGTTTCAGAGAAAACATCAGTGATTAGAAAACATTCGGGTACTATTCAATGTTGCTATACAATTCAATGTTTATTCTGGTTCTCGGAATCACTAAAAAATCACAAATTGGAATGACAAGAAAAATCAAACTACTCAGGAGCGAGAAGCCCTCATCCTCGCTGAATTCTACGAGTACTGGCGAAAGGAGCATGGAGTGGTGAGTAGAGTTCTAATTACGGGTCGCCGTCTCTTCATTTCACACACTCTCTCGCCTTCTTGACCAGAATCCATAGTCTATTTGACACAAGAATTGCAGGATTCGGCATCAGCCTTGGCTGAAAAGGAGAAGCAAGACGGCCAGCCCATGCCACTGGAAGCCCGGGTACGATATCAATCGATTATCGAATGATAAACAGTAAATACCAATTCCAGGTGGCCTACACTCGTTGGCTACCGATGCGAAACCAAGAGAAGGTTGTTCGACTGAACACTGGGGTACGGTATTGTTGAATCTGGAACTGATTTATTTCATTATCAACAATACCTTGCAGAATCTCATCGACAGCGTTGAGCTCGAATTGGTGGAAGTGCCGGACTGGGCGGAGTTTGCCGACTATGAGGATACTCGTCCTTTCCAGAAGAAGCCTGCATTTGGGGTGGAGGTACGGTAGGGTTACGGTAGTTGAAGATGAGGTATCGATTTCAGAAGCCCGTTATCCTCGCACCCAAAGGAGAGTCGTGGATCGATACGGTGCGTTGTTGATTCATTTTTGGATCTTTTAAAGAATTTTTTTCAGTTAAAACAGACCGAGCGGGATCGAATACTGAAGAAGAACGAGATGGGACACAAGGTATTCATATTTTTTAATCAGACATTGAGAAAATTGTAAAGCTCATCAAATTCACCTAACCTAATTCTTTTGAAACTCATACTTTCAGCTCACCCAAGAAGAGCATCAATTCCTTCGAACCTACCGATATCCAGTGAAGCTCACTCGCAACGTTGTTAGAGGAACTGCTATTTCGGTAAACTCGAAATTCATGTTGTGTTCAGTGCGTGGACGGTTCATTTTATTCGCACGGAACTAGGTCGAATGAGAACTGTCGGATAAGAACCGACTGGATGAGAGCCATTTTCATATTTCTATCCAGTCGGTTCTCATCCGACCTAGTTCCCTTCCCACTTGGCCTAGTTCCCTTCCCACAACAAATCAGCATACTACAATTATCAGGACAAGAACCCGCTTTCTCTGAGCGTCAAAGAGGAACGAAGCAAGAGAGTCAGAGACGCAGCGGAGCTGAAGAAGATTATGGAATCGAGGGGGATGAAGGTTAGTTTGGATGAACAGATGGTATAGCTTTTGAATTCCCAGTTGTTGATTGCGTCATGGTTACGCAATACGATATTCGAAAATATCAAACCAACTTATCCATCAGATCCTCGCCACTCCCGGCGGCCTCAGACGGATACGAGTCCTGGCTGCCGCACCACCTGCGTCAATCGAAGATGACGTGCGAGCGGTGATGAACGCAATGCTCAAGAAGATCTGCGGCAATGACGACGTTGACGCACTCGAGGAGTCCGAGGAGATTACTGTACTTCCATCGAATACCGCAGTTGTCAGACCATCGATCCTGAGGAGGACTCAGCCCAAGACGGTGATTTGGGAACCATCAGCCAATCATTTGAAGCTGGTCAGCACCTCAACCGCGCCGGCACAGCTGCAGCGCCAGCAAATCCCCGCGAACAAGCCGAAGACGATTGTGGTACTCCAGTCAACGAAACCAGTCACCGTAAGCGCGCCTAAGGATGACGTGCAACAGGTGCTTGATGATCTCCTGAAGAGGGTCTGCGCAGAAGCATCCCCCAAGAGGAGCACGATCGTCTGGAAGCCTACCAAGTTCGCTGGCGCACTTGGTGCGTCACCCAAGAAGAAGGAGATCTTCTGGAAGCCAGTCTCGAAGGAGCAGGCAAAGACCCTACTCACTCCGATCGCGCCTGCCACCCGAATCGCGCCAGCGCCGAAGCGGCCTGATCCTGTATGCGAAGTGGTCGATGAGATGCTCAATATTGTCTGTGGTGACGCACCTCGAGTGTCTACCGTAGCTAGACCGAGGACTATCATCAACCGGATCCCGGTGCTGAAGACGAAATCAGTCACGCTAGCGGACAAGAAGGAATGGCTGGCTACCGTAACCAAGCAGACTACAGTAGCGGCCAGGAAGGACGGTCCCTCGAGCAGCAAGGATGCCGATGATGAGGCAGTGACGATGAAGGGTGAGTGAAGAGTTGATTGGGCTGACATTATTAGTAAAAATGTACTAATTTCAGGCAAGATCGGTGAATCAAAAGAAGTGGAGAAAGTGGAGAAGAGGAAGAGGAAACAGTCTTGGGAAGTACGTTTCACAGGGGTTATCTCAGTAGATGGTTTGCTCAGCTTTCGATTGTACCGGGGAATTGATCTCAAAAACGTGAAAACGCTGAAAATATATAAATCACTTCAGCCCCATAACGACAGCGACGACGAAGTGACCATCATGCAAGAGACTATGGATGCAGATGGAGAGAACGCAGAGGAGAGGGAGGGAGAGGAGGGAGAAGAGTGAGTTGATCTTCATGGAATCAAAAACGATTCGATTCTTGCATATTTTACACGTTTTTAGTCCATTAGGAGCGAATCATCATTTGATCATGAAATGCTATTCGATATTCCATTCATTTTCAGTCCTCTCATCGACTCAAACTGGCCCGGCAAGAAGGGTTTCGAGCAATGGGAAGCTAAGAAAAGCGCCAAGGCAATTCGGATCAAGGTAACAGCTTCTATGATTGATTTTTGTTGAACACTGGTCTTTGCGAACGATTCTACACTTGAAGTTATGCTGAAACCCAATCATTTCCAGCCCAAGACCGGAATCGCGCTCGAGGTGGACAAAGTGATTGCAGAGGTGGAACAGCTGAAGGATGCTGGAGTGAGTTCGAGTTTTTTTTTCTTCACAGAACGTCATCTGAACTGTGCTGTACTGAATACTCGTAGGAAAAGCTCGCCTGAGTTCTACTCAAATGGGGTTTTACTAGAGGATGATTGAAGACATTGTCTGACCATCCATACTCTTCCCAGGAGAAGCTCGGCTGGGCGGACTGTCTGCGTCTGGTGGAGGATGAGAAAGGAGGCGCCAACGTGCGCATGAAGATCATGAAGAAGAAGATGGAGAAGATGGAGAAGAAGTGGATTGTGAGTGTTGATCAACGATTCATTCTTTATCCATCAGGATAATTAATAATCAAGTTGTCCAAAGACGAATGTCGAATTAGCTGTGGCAGCATGGGGGAAACAGAGGGGTATTAGTTGGAAGTCTTGAAAATGTTGCAACGATGAGAAGTTCAGGCCGTCGACATGGCTACCGCAGAGAAGACCGATGCAGAGAAGGGAGGAGGACCGAAGAAAGTGATTGCCATCGAACCGGTCCGTTGATTGGTCTTTGATCTTTGGTCTTTGGTCTTTCCTTCAAACCTACAATCTGCATCTCACTTTAGATCCAGAAGCGCTACTTCACCACCAAGGCCGGCAAGCGCATTCTGCTCAAGCCTCGCGTGACGATCAAAACAGTCGAGAAGGCTGGAGATGGTGAGCCATGCGACAATTTGCTTCACCAAACATGCCTGTTCTGTTCTTTTCCACCCAATTCTGTTCTAGTTTATTCTGTTGTTATCAAGATGCTTTGCAGCTACCGGCCCTGCCACTAGACTGTCTACGGCTGCAGCTGCAGCTGTTGCAACTGCTGGCCTCTCGAAGGCTGCAGCTGCTGCAGTAGTTGCTGCAACGCAAAAGCAGTCGCAGCTCAAGTTGAACCCAGTGGGCCGACAGGCACCCAGGGACATGCCGGCACTCGACCAGACAGAGGCGGTCTATGATGTGGACGATGAAGGTTAGATTGAGGCGACTCAAATCATGTTTCCAATACCGAACTACTGAAACGCATATCATCTTCTAGTGAACTTCATTCATCTAGTGGCAAAACATATTTCAGATGATGGCTCTGCTCCGGATTTGACGGTCCCCGGTAGTAATAAAGACACGCCGTCGAGAAGAGTACTGAGCAAGCAGGAGGAGGAGAGGAAGAGGAGAGCGGGTGAGTAGAATCTCTTCATTTCACACACTACATCGCCTCTCTGACCGATAAGAGAGTGTGAGGAATGAAGAGAAGGTCACCCTTATTTCGCCCTCTATTCGACCTGCAAAGGTGTGTTGGCGTGATGCAAAGACTAGGTATTTCATTGCAGAATCCTCACCCGAGAAGCCCGCCGCTAAGAAGTACCGTATCGGCCCCATGACTTTCGTTCCTGTAAAGAAGGCAGAAACTGTCAAGAAACCACAGGAGAAGGTTCGTTCACTCCTCACCTCACCTTGATCCTCCTCACTTCTCAAAGAAACCGCAAAATGTGTCCTCGTTCCCGTAGAAATTCGTTATCACAGGTCGATAACAAATACTCACTAGACTTTGAATCACAACGAAGTGACTGGTCACATTTCGCGTAAATTGATCGCTTTTTGAGCAAGAGAGTAATGAGGAGCGCGAGACGTAAAAGTCACTTCGTTGTCTTTCAACTCTAATCCTCCCTTCAGGCCGCCCCCGGGACTCCCTCCTCATCCGCCAAGCAGATCATCGCCAATGCTGCAGCTGCAGCTGCTGCATCTCGAGTGTCTGCAGCAGGATTGTCAACCTTGTCGGGCAAGACTATCTTCCGGCCTGCAAATCGTCGATCACCCTCACCTCCTCCGGTCAACAGACAGAAGGAGAGGGAGAGGAGGGAGAGGGAGGAGAAGGAGATTGAGGAGGTGAGACCAAACACAACGTAAAGTTATGATTCTTTGAGCATCATGAAGAAACAGCATTGTCAAAAGAGACGCACCCATTTGTTGTAGCATTTGAGAAACATAGGCGACCCATTCATCTTTCTTATTTCCAGCGCGACCTCAACCTCAAGCGACAGCAGTGGGAAATGCGCAAGAACGAAGCGACTATCAGCAGACAGGCAGAGCAGATTGAACTGCAGGTAGATAATTAAGTAATTAATTAAAATAATTAATCAAATAATTAATATTCCAGAAACGCCTCCTCGGAGAGATGCGTAAGGAGATGGTGAAAGTGTTCGAGAACGCGGAGAAAACGAGCAAATCCGTTAAACAGGCAAAGGTGAGGTTTCAGTCGGAATGATCATATGTTTCATCGCGTTTACTTTGCACAAAATGTTCGCGATCTCTAGTCTCTTGATACTTCATCATAGTTCTCGAAAATAATACAATTCATCACAAAAATGAACACTTGAACATGTGCGTAATCGCAAAGTACTCAAATAGTGCATCTTGCTCGGTCCCGTACGGTTTTCCGTTTCGATTTCTCCATCACGTACGATATCATCATTTCCAGCGTGCAATGATCGGGGAGTGCCACGACTTTGCCGAGTATCGCAAACTGGTCGATGCAAGGGAGAAGTTGATGAATACGATGTACGAGCAGGCCATGGAGAAGGTTCGCACCATCTTTTTTAATTCTTTGCTAAAATCGGGAGAAGCTAGCGGTGTGATGGGACGGATGTTGAGACATTGTTGAGTGCCGTTCATTTTGTCTGAACTTCTATGCAAAACATGATGAATACGATGTACGAGCAGGCCATGGAGAAGGTTCGCACCATCTTTTTTTAATTCTTTGCTAAAATCGGGAGAAGCTAGCGGTGTGATGGGACGGATGTTGAGACATTGTTGAGTGCCGTTCATTTTGTCTGAACTTCTATGCAAAACATGATGAATACGATGTACGAGCAGGCCATGGAGAAGGTTCGAACTGTCTTTCTTTTTCCTTACTAACATTGGGGCGGATGCTGATACATTGGTGTGTGCATTTCTATGCAAAACATAATGAACACCATGAACGAGCAGGCCATGGCGAAGGCGAGTGATCTTTGATCTTTCTCGGTCTGCTTCATCTATCTTGAAAACAATGAGCACTTTTGATCTACTGAGCTACCGTTTTCACCTTTCAGCGCTGTTCATCATCTTGTCCATTCCGTGCGGAGTTGTACACTCTTCTAGAAGTTGATAACGCTTTTATTTGACTTGCCCAATCTCAGATGAAGACCACCATCGCCGCTGAGGAGACAAGGAGGAAAGGCTTCGATAACTACAAGCGAAAGGCGATCAGAAGGGAGAAGGCGTTGATCAAGGAGGTAGGAAGGGATTGTGATTGGGTTCGGAATGGCGAATATCGAAAACATGAGTTTATCGTAACAGTCGACATCGACGATTTACCTTGATACGTTTTTGAAGAGGAGAAGTAGAAGGAATCATACTCGAAATTCAGTGCAGGCTTGAGTAGCAAGTGTGAAACAGAAATACCACTCTCAGGTCGAGCACACCAAGGCGCAACTGGACAAGCTGCAAGGGCAACAACAGACATTCGGTCTACCGAAGAAGTGAGTATTGATTGATTACGGTAGAGTACCGTAAGAATCTCAAATCGAAAACTGACTATTTCCCCTTCAGAGCACCCGCCTGCCCCGTGCCCTTCACCAAGGCGCCCATACGGTCGAGGAACAAGCGCGTGAATGTGAGTCGATGTTTCTTTACAAAATTACTAATCAATCGATAATTTGATTACCGTATCCAAATTCATTTCAGTTCGTGATCGAGGCTATTCGTCGGGTCGTCGGCGATGGAGTGGAAGCGGATGATGATGCGGAGAAGGAGCAGGTACGGTAGTGTTGGGGGGAATCGATTGAATTTGTGATGAAGAAAGCCCCAAACCACACTGAAGACGGTCATTTTTGGCATTTGACCGACAAATATAACGAAACTTCACATTCCATTATTTTTAGTTTTCTTTGCACGCAGCGGGGAATGCGATCACAATCAACCTCGATTTTACTCTTTCGGAGTAACTCTGAAACTCACTTCCTTCAGGTCAAAGCCATCATCGAGCGCACCAAGACCAAGTACGGCATCGCGACGCATATGACCGTGGATCAGGTGGGTTATTGTTATTATCATTATTGTTGTTGTTGTTGTTGCTTTTCTCATTCATGTTATTGTTATTGTTTCAGGACCACGACTTCTGCAACACGCACGAGATCGGGTACAGGAAGAGACTGCACATGAAGAAGTATCTGACCAAGCTGGGACTGGACTACTTCTGCACGCAGAGGTAAGCAATCGTAAGGTGTGCTGTAAAAGGGGCGGCTCCTCACAAAAGGGAGGGGGCGGAGCTTGTGGCCCCAACACACAAGGGAGCCATAACATTTCCCAGTAAGACAGTAAAGTAATAGGTGTGAGAACGATCAAAAAGCTCGACCGTGTATGAGGCGGAGCAAATCAAGTTATGCTTCACAAGTACAACTAATGCGAGTGCTGGATACGCTTGGGATCTCGATCTCCCTCCCCCCTCAACAAAATAAAACCTGTTCTCACATAAAAACAGTTTTTGATCATTACTCTTTTTATCAAGTTTTTCGGTTTTCCTTCTAGCTCCTGATTCGTCTCGAGATACGGAATTTTTCCTTCCGTTCTAGATCCTTCGGAGAAATACTGATTCTATACGTTACGAATGCTATGACAATCTAAAATGACGTCATGCATTCCATAATTAACTCTCGTCCATTCCAGATCCTTCGACAAGATGCGTCGCGAGTTGGAGGAGGCGGACGGCGAGAGAGACGAGGACACGGAGATACCCGTGAAGAGGGAGAAGGGCGAGAAGGGGAAGAAGGACGGAAGAGGCAAGAAGATGATCGACCCAAGAGAGATCAGTTTGGGCAGGTAAGTAGCGATCTGTGGACCAAAAAGTCAAAAAGGAAGGAGTGGAAGACCAACGTTCAGATTACTCAAGGGAAGTTAATCTTTGCTCTTTGCAGAAGCAGTGCAGAGGAGGACGGGGACTCGGATATCGAGGTGAGAAAATTTACTTTTTTTTCAAAGTCATCTTTCCTCGCCTTTGCTACTGTTGAAGTATCCATAAGATAACGATTGAATACGAATCAATTAGTAAGCCAATGTTCAGGAGATCATACTCGATGATGACTACAACCTAATGGAGGGCAGTCGGAGAACTGGCGGCGGTGAAACGAGCGGAGCGGGGAGAGATAGGACGGACAGCAGATATACCATGTCGAGGTACGGGAGAAATAAAGATTTTTTTTATTTGTTTGAGATCGCAAAAATGACTAAATTTGTGGAAAAAGGCACAATCTGCTCAAGTAGGAAGGGTGAAACATAGGCAGGAGTTGAACATAATGAGTAAAATCTAAACAAACGAATCTTCCAGATTCGGGGGCACTCGCATGGTCACATCCGATGAGGAATACGTGGAGGAGAGCGATCCCGACCAGCCGGGACCCAGCAATCGGTTAGTTATTGATCGATTATTGATTATTGAATCTAGCTTCAAGCTATCGTATCTTCATTGAAGTGTGATTGTAGACAGTGTGAAGCATAACTCTTCTTGTTCAGGTACATTCCCTCCAATCGCTTCTCGTCTCCCTCTCGTCCTCCTCTTCCCTCCTCTTCACACTACCTCCACGGCCCGCCCATCGTGCAGCCCGTGCAGCAGCTGCAGCAACGGGTTCAGCAGAATATGCAGCCGCTGCAGCAAAGGATGCAGCAGCAGCAGGGGTCGAGAGCCGGGGAGAGAAGGGGCAGGGGCGGAGCGAGAGTGAGGGGAGGCCATGCGCATCAGTGATCTTTGGTCTCTTGCCCATTCATGTTATCAGTCTGGAACCAGTGTACTCTAATCTTCAGTACTTATTTTTGCCGTAATCTTAGACGCGTGTAATCGATTCCCGAATGCCGACTACTGTTAAATAAGTTGTACACTGTGTAATACAATCTCACAACGCAGATTGAAATTCTCATTCTTATTTGTGTCTCGTTTCCTGTTTCAATTTTTTCTGGCAATTGATAAACGATTGTGAACACACTTTCTGGAATGTTCGAACGAATCAGAATCATTTTCATCCTCTGCTTAGGTCAATCCCATCATAATCTCACTTGAAATCTCGCCCGAAATGCCAAAGCCAAAGGAGAGATCCGAAAGGGTAATGGCCCCATAACCATCGGAGTGCCGAAACAGTGATGGACGCATGAGAAACACGTCGTAAAGTGTGAAGGAGGAGAACATCCGGCCGTTCATTCCTTTCCTTCCATCCAGTAGTTGGACGGTACGGTCAGCATAGTTCGAAATACGGGTCGCCGTCTCTTCATTTCACACACACTCTCTCTGACCGAAGAGAGTGTGTGTGAAATGAAGAGACGATTTCCCGAATTTCGAAATCTAGTCAGAGATGGTCTTCGGCCGCGGGAAGAAGACAACTGAGAAGAAGGATGAGAGTAGGGAACTATCGATAGTTCCCGAACAGGTTAGTGGCTTGAGTCTGCAGTATTTTCAATGGAATGGAGATTATCTGCTTTCTCCAGGTCCCGTATCCTCTTGTAATACCGCTCCTTCCCGCTCAGAGGAAGCCGCTCGAACGGTGCGACCAAAACACTTTTATAAATTCACATAACATTACCGCAGAGTTGGACGAAAATTTCGCGGTCTCTCATTTCGCAATGCTCTCTCGCCGGTCAGGCAAAGCGAGGGAGCATGGAAAAGATAAGAAAAGCCCAATTCTGCATCATAGCCCCTCAAAAATGCACTAATCATCATTCCAGTCCGTACGTGCTGAAACCGTGGTTGAAACAGAGTGATGCTCTCTCACATCAAACTCCGATCGTGTTCAAATCCGTGAGTCTCTACTAGAATTCGAAAAAGGCTCTTCATTCCACACACTCTATCGTCTCTCTGACCGATGAGAGAGCGTGTGAAATGAAAAGACCCGTTTTTCGAACTCAAGCTTCGACTTATTGTCCAGAACATCGTTTTCATGATCCCTTCTCTTGTATTGGGGTGTCCGGAAAGTCTTTAGACAATTTTTCAATAATTTTTTTCTCGCGAACCACAATGCATACGATAATTCGCTTGACGTTATGTGATGATGGCATACGTGAAGTATTTGATACAAATGTGAAAACATGATTATATTACCTATTGATGATGCAATTACCGAAAAAGTCCATTTTATGACTCAAGATTCTGATA
>LS501635.1:111115-133099 GCA_900490845.1 Pristionchus japonicus | reverse complement strand
GCTATGGGCGAATATTCATAGGTCTATCCAGATTGTTGCCATTCCCCCATTTTGCGACCGTTTCGTCATCTAATGAGTGGGATATGGAGAGCAGTGGTCACCCTACTCAGTGGAGTTGAGCATATCCTAATTTGGTTCCTGAAGTCTAGGATAGGGATTTTTGAAAAACAGTCTAAAAACTTTCCGGACACCCCATTACTTAGTTTCGAAAATGAACTTTAAATCAAAAAATCGATAATTCATGAAAATTCAGGCTTCCCAGCAGATGGATGATGTCAAGAGCGAGTTGTGTGGCTCCCTGCAAAGCATGGTAGGGATACGGTAGACTACCTATCAGGGAATATTGATTCCTTTTCAGTCTCGTACCCTGACAACGTGTGCTCGAGAGCCTCAACCACCAGGGATTGTTGGTGAACACCTGAGAGTGGCAGAAGTGAGACATGAAAGAGCAGAATATGCTTCGGCGGTTTCGGCGATTAAATATTCCCTCTCTCTCTCTTCTCTCTCATTACGACGCCGAAATGAATGAGAAGATGGGGGGTGAGGGAGGGGGCGCCGAAAGGGCAATTTTCGCGTAATGCCGAAACCGTTTAGCCAAAACTCATCCTTACTTTGACACGCTCAGTTTCTCGTTCTCCTACATTCTCTCATTTTCGCCGTTATTCCAGGATCTCGAACAATGTGTGGACGATCTCAAACGAGTGCGCACTCCTGTTGCCTTCATCGTTCCTGTCAACTTCATAAACGTATGTTTGACTTATCGCACTGAATGTAGAATCTGTTCTAATGTGGATCACATTATGTGGTGTCTGTGCAAATGTCCGACCTTACGAATATCTCACCTTTTCAACTCTTTTATCGTCGCATCTGATCTAGTATTCCCTTGCAGCCCTCTGCAGCTCCATCTCCATATTGCCAGCGGCGACTCAAATTCTGAGGAATTCAGTGCATTGATGTTATCAATTGATTTTTAGGTGGTTCGAATTTCGAAGATCACGACAATAAACGCTTCTATGATAAGTTCATCGTAAAATAATTACTTTGTGCACACAATTTGAATATTTCCTCAATTCTGTATTCTCCTTCTCCTCATTCCCTTATCTCCTATCACTCCCCTCGCACTCGCTCGTCCCGAGTGGTCGCTCCCTCCTCTCTCGATGGCTGCTCCTGCTCAGGCCGCAAAGACACCTGCCGCTGCCCCCGCCCCGAAAGTACCTCCGCCTCCCTTCAAGCTGGAGGTATGCTGTAGGATACGGTACCGATCGATAATTCAAGGACTACGGTAGACTACCGTAATCGATCGATAACTGACTCTCAGATCGACCATAAAGACGTCATCAACATCAATTGGGAGAAGAATGCGGGCAGCACTTTCACCGATCTCAAGATCACCAATCCCTTCGATGAGATCCACACCTTCAAGGTGAGATCAGAGATCAAAGATCAAAGTCCAGAGATCAAAGATCAAAGATCAATTGCAGATCAAGTGCTCCGGCAATAAGATCTTCCGCGTCCGCTCGCCCATGGGATCCATCGATCCCAAGTCGTCCATCGACATTCGGGTACGGTAGTTTCCGCTTGCAGTCAATAAACCTACCGTATCTTCATATCGATCAATCAATAAAGTATCCTACCGTACCCAACCGTATTCAAAATCAATCGATACCGTACCTTCCAGCTGATCCAACACGCGCTCGAGCTCCCCGCCAAGCCGCAATCGATCGAGATCGCGCACATGAAGTGCACGGCGGCCGACGCGAAGAAGAACAACTGGCGAATGGTACGGTAGGATACGGTAGCGATCGATAACTGGAGGGCTACGGTACCCAATGATTGAGTGAGTAGTAATGTAAAAGTGTTACGATATCGATCGATAACTAAAAGACTACGGTATTTATATACTACGGTAGACGGGTACTATCATAGAATATGGGGAATCAATAATCTACCGTACTCCTCCCAGGTGTGGCGCTCCGACACGAAGCCCGAAGGCATCATTCGCATCCCGATCGCATTCGTCGACCCTAACCCCGCGCCCGCCGTGAGTGTCTGACCTACCGTACTCATACCGTAATCAATCAATCCCCTACCGTACACCTTTCCAGCCCTCGCCGGCTCCCGCCGCGCCTGTCGACCCTTCGCTGGTCGCTGTCTGAGGATACGGTAGCGCCAAGATATCGACTACCCCAAGGATCAAATGAGATCCCAATCGACAATAAACTCAAATTCCAATCGATAATAAACACATCGAATAGACTGTTGTCTTGCATTCATTACACAATCCTTTCAATTATCCGAACTGGACTTTATTGCATAAATCAACGTACATAGAGAACATTGGGGTGGTTGTTTACTTCTTGTGTGGTTGTTTGGAACTACGGAGACAATTATCGACATCAATACTCGAAATATCGATCGACTCGAGGAAGGGTGTGACACACACACTCGTCATACTGTATGGATTATTGATTGAGGATTGATCAGGGTTTGGAGGAGGGTTACTGTAAGTCGATCGACATACTCGTCAAGGGAGTGGGGGTTACGGTATCTACTAGGTGAGTTCTGATTCACAAACAAGGGAGAAAACGCGGCGTTACGGCAACGCCAAGTATCACTACTGTGTAACACAAATCGCATCTCGGTCACAGCTGACCTCTTCGAGTTAAATATCATATTAAATCATCACAAAACGTTTGGGGGCGGGGCTGTGGGCTCTTCTAAGCGGAGTAACAGGGAGTGGAATGATTTGGGGGGTGGGGGCGTGGCCATAGAGGATGAGAGGCCTACGTACTAGGGCTGGGTCAAAGTGGGCGTGGCCTTGCCGGGGGCTGGCCTACGCCTAGAGTCAGGGACAGAGTAAGGGGGCGTTGTTCTAACAAGTGGGCGTGCTTGCGGAAGGGATCAAAGGGGGGCGTGGCCTACGCTTGGGGGCGTGGCCTCAAAAGTGGGCGTGGCTTACGCGTGCTGCAGCCGTCCGTAGGCCTGGCGACTGCTGCTGTGGCCGCAGAAGAAGCCAACGATGACGACGAGGTAGAGCGAGAGGAAGCCGATGCACACGAAGAGGAAGAGAGGGCGGGTCTGCTGCGAATGAACAGTATCAAATACGGATAATTTTAAGATACTTTCGTACCTCTTCGAGTTCTTTGCTTCACAAATTATGGAAATTCACTAGGTTAGCGTCAGAATTGATAGATCCTTCTCAGATTAGTCAAAAACAAATTATGACTAATTCTCTCGCCTTTCCGCACTGAGAGAAGTGAGATGGGGGAAAGAGGAAAAGATCAAGAATCAATCAGCATACCTCCTTGGCTGCCTCTGCTGCAGCCGCAGCTGCCTCCGCCTCGCGCAGCTCGCCGCGCACTCGGGACTGCTGCAAAGGGAGCGAATGATTGCTTTCCATATCTCACGAAACAAAAAAAGGCGAACGGTCTATCATAGTTTGCTTTATTTTCGACAAGACTGAAGAGAGCAATTGTCTTGGCAAAGACATCGGGTATTTTGCGACAGCGCGAAACTGCGAACCACACTTCGAAATAGATTTCGTTGTATTCAACATTCTCACCTGTACTCAATGTTCACAACTCACGCACTTGTATTTGTGCGAACTGTGCAACAGAAAACGTAATTATTTGGTTTTTCATCTGCACCCACGTCCGCAACACTTCTTACCTCTTTGCTGGTCTCTTCAGAACTATCAGCAACCTCGAATCGCCCCTAATCTTTCGCGCACTTTTCCACTCAGTTCTCGATCCCCTCCCTCACTCCTACCGTACCTGGAACTGTCTGGCCATCTCAGTCACTCTCGCGTAGTTCCTCGCACTCGTAATCTCCTCTCTGCTCAGCTTGAGATCGCCGAAGAAGTGATCGTCCTTGGAGGAACCGCTGACGACGTGCTTGCGCAGGTTCTGAACGGATAGGTTGAGTATTGATTGATTGATTGATTGGGTACGGTATCCGTATCATTGTCTAATAGTAGCCCTGGTCTTAAGTGCTTGCGCAGGTTCTGAGTGGAATGTTTGAATACGGTATTGCCCCAGGAGAATGGTAAGTGCTTGCGCAGGTTCTGAAGCGGATAATCGATATTAATGATTGATTACGGTATTCGAATAACAACAAAATGTAGCCCTACAACTAGGTATCCTCAGCACGCCCCAACCGTATCCAATGATCGTACGCTAACTACCGTAGCTACCGATACGCCACTGCATCTCCACAGTATCTCTACCGTATTCTTACAGTATCCCTATCTACCGTACCTCCTGATACTGCTCGGTCTTGAAGGTGAGCGCCTGCATGAGTTCAGCCTCCAGCTTGTGCGCCTTGTCGTCCTCTTCCTGAGATTGATTAATTGATTTTTTCGACACAGTAAATGCGATAGAACTGAAAAATCTGCGGCACTAAATCTTCAATACCACTACTACCACTACTGCACAACCAAGATTCCAGAACCCCTGTTTTACACAAAGTTACAAACCTTATTCTCCTCCTCCTCATCCTCATAGTAATTTTTTGAACAAGCAGCCCAACAGAACTAAATATTCCAAAACCACATCTACTTCAAACCCCATTGCAACACCCTTCTGCCCTGTTCGAAGTTACAAACCTTATTCCTCTTCTTCGTCTCCTCCTCATCATCATCATCATAGTAATCGTCCTTCTCCTCCTCCGTATCCAGCTTCTTTCCAGTCTCAGCGACGTCCTTGCCTGAAAAAGAAGAGTTGAGGATAAATTTTATTCTTCTTGCCATGACGCAATCTATCGAAAATAGAGAATCCGACCCCTATTCAATCAACTGCTGGACCCACGATTCATCGGGAGCCTTTAGCGATTTAACTTAAGAAGACAGTATGATTATTTCAATTTCACTTTTGAACCCAGAATTGAAAATGAGAGAATATGAGAGATATGATAAACGGTTGCGTCCACAATTCACCAAATCCGAATTACAAATATTTGAAATAATTGAGATAGGGACCCGAATCAGTATTGACGAAGAAAGGACACGATAGCTATACAACCACTCCGCGAATCAGCAAATCTCCAGGTGAACAGCCCGTCAAAACATCATTTACTCATTAGGATGCCTTCAATTCCAGTGCCTCATCAAGACATTATCCCCTAGACACTGCTGACTAATTATTCACTAATTAGTTAATTAACTAATTCAACAATTAATGAATCAATAAACCCCTCACCTGGCGGCAGCACATCGATGCCTCGGGCGATGTCGGCGCCCTCGGCCACGTAGTACACCGACTCGCCGCATTTCTGCAATCATCAATCGATAATCAATTACTACTGTACTCCCTTTCCTATTGTACTGTAAAATACTTGTGAAGACGCAATCGATAGTTACCGTAATCTCCAATTCGTCGTAATCTACCGTATTACTCACTCTCGGCTAGATTCGAAGTCATAACTGTCATCTACAGTACCCCCCTACCGTCTAAAATCAATACTTACCCTCGGGACGGGCAGCGGCTGGCGGTCGTTGGGCGTGACGGTGCCGGCGCGCACGTACGGCTGGATCTGCAGATTAGAATACAATTAGTGATTTTTATCAGACGTCTACGCCGAATAAATAGTCTATACAAAGCACAAACCGCTTGCAAAAAAGCACGCTCCGCGAAACTGGATTCCTATTTATGAATATTTTGTTTTGAAGGAGCCGACGCCAACTGAGGATTCTACGACGAAGAACTACTCCAACTTATCCTACGACCGAAACGCAAACACAAATTCTTAATATTGTCAGGCACGTACGGCTGGATCTGAGATGGGGATTAGTAATGTTTTGTTTCTGAAAGGGGAGGGGAGAATCAAGCGACGATACATTATGCAGATTTGGTGGGCCTGCGAAACTCGAGAGCGAATTGGAATTTTTGAAAGCCTGTAGTACGCTAATATATGTGCAATTTAAACCTGCAATCAAACCTATCAATTTTTCTACATATTTTAAAGTCAGAAGTCGATCACCACTATTCCTACAGAACCTCAATCTACCGTAATCAATCAATACCCCACTAAAATCTTCCTTGGGGCAGCCCATCGGATTCAGTCATGATTCCTATTCAGTCTATCGCTTATGGTATGCCAATTTCATACATTCAATCAATAAATCAATCGATAATCTTTCAATTGACCGTAATCAATCAATCGATAAACCCTGAAGCTACCGTAACCAATCCTTACATCCTCCTTGGGGCAGTCCATCGGCTTCAGATCGGCGTTCATGCACACGCGGATGTCCGCCAGCAGGGACTCGTGCGTCTGCAATTAGAATATTTAGTTAATTAAACAATAATAGAACATTGCGTCATCACTAGGTAACGCCCAATATGTTCTCGGTCACAGGAACCTCACAGGAACTAAAAGCGATTTTTTAAAATACGATTTTCGAAAGTGCGCCCGGCGCATTCATGCCAAGACAATCATACAAGTTGAAGAGGTTAATCTCGAATCAGTGCTGCTCGTTATCCGCTTCCCACATCTTCACTCACCTGCTTATCATTCAGACAGCACATTTAAATTTTTCCAGCTATGAAATAACAATATTCCCAAAATCTTACGGTACATACAGTACCCCAAAGTGTACTAGAACCTCTAGGAGTACGGTAGTCTAAAATCAATAATCTTCTTATCATTCAGGCAGTACATCTAGACTGTTCCTGCTCTGCAATAACACTATTACCACAATCTTACGGTACACACAGTACCCCAAAGTGTGCCAGGACCTTTAGAGGTACGGTAGGCTACTTTAATCGATCTCCACTCACCTTCTTATCATTGAGACAGTACATCTGGACGTGGTGGCCGATCAGCTCGTCCAGCGTCTTCTGCAGTGTGTCTCTGCAATTAGGTTAATTAATTAGTAAATTAGGTTAATTAAGATAATATTATTTAATGTTTTTATGCTTGCTTCATTTCCATTCGACACGATATCACTACCTCCTGCTAGCCTTTGCCTACATAATCAACTCGTATCGCCAATTTCCCATGTGATGCGAGGCAATTTTTTTATTCACCAGAAAATCAGCAGGATCGATGGAAGGGGCTACATTTGCAATACTCTTACACAACAATATCCTCCGACAACAATCAATAAGTACCGTATTTCGTATACCGTGCTCGACCGTACCTCTCATAGGGCGCGGTTCGCGGCGAGACGCCCTTCTGCTCCATGCGCGTGCGCAGGTCCACGTGGTCGAGCAGGAAGAGCGACCTGCAATCGATAATGATGGAATACTGTAGGTAATCGATATTGATCGGATACTGTAGCATTTTTGTTTACAGTACTCAAGGTGAATAGAGGGATCTGCAGAAAAGGAAATGACAGCTGAACTGATTGCACAGTCTCAGTCATTTCACAGTTTCAGTGTTTGGACAAATACGACCACATTTTGTTCTTTTAATAGATCTCCTTTTCCCGTGTTACCAACATACCCGAAAATGAGTCATCCATGAATAATGTAGCCGTTATTCATAGTATACTTATTGTAAATCACTCACATGTTGAAGTGCTTGAACTGGCTGTCCAGCAGGGGCATACCTGTCCAGGGCTGGCGGCGAGCGACCTTTTTGCGCTGTGCCTGACAGGCAAAGCGTCAGGCACAGCGCAACCATGACCCCCTATTCATGGTCGAAAAATGGAGCACAGACGGCCCACCACAACCCGTCGCGGGTCGAGTGCGCCCTTTCTTCAAGGGGTCGACTCGAGCGACCAATATTTGAGGCGCCTCGGCGGGCGCAGGGGAGACGCGCCCCACCAGCCCTTGAAGAAAGGGCGCACTCGACCCGCGACGGGTTGTGGTGGGCCGTCTGTGCTCCATTTTTCGACCATGAATAGGGGGTCATGGCTGCGCTGTGCCTGACGCTTTGCCTGTCAGGCACAGCGCAAAAAGGTCGTTCGCCGCCGGCGTGGACAGGTATGAGCAGGGGGTCCGACTTGCTTTCTACCGTACTCCCACCCTACTCCTACCGTAGTCCCAATGAATCAATAACTCACATGTTGAAGTACTTGAACTGGGAGTCCAGCAGGGGGTCCGACTTGCTTTCTACCGTACTCCCACCCTACTCCTACCGTAGTCCCAATCAATCAATAACTCACATGTTGAAGTACTTGAACTGGCTGTCCAGCAGCGGGTCGGACTTGCTGCACGTGCCGTGCTTCTCCCACTCGTGCGACCACAGCTGCGCCTCGGGCGTCTTCGGGAAGAGATTGGGCCACTTGGTTCTGAAGTTATTAATTTATAAATATTTTTAAAATGATTATAATAAATAGTTAAATGGTGACAGGAATGCAACGTTATTCTGCGAAATAGTTTGGAGAGAGAAGACACCGATGGAGAACCATTGCCCAAACAATCAATCGAAGACGAAGGCATCAGATTCACTTTTGGATTTTATTTGTCGAAGAAAACGCGAGGTATGAATCGCAGCGCGCCTCGTCCATCAATTGTAACCTAAGCAGACAGCACCGAACCACCTAGTACGAACAGATCGCGGAACTTGCCTATCTCCATTCCTTTTTTTCTTTCCATTCCCTAACGCTAACCCGGCGCGTCTAGAGCGAATTCCTTCCCTCACCTCATCTGCTCGTGCGCCACTTGCTTCTCATCTCATCTAGCGGCTCTTACCTATCTCTAACCCGGCGCGTCTAGAGCGCAGTCTTCCACCACTCGCTCACCTCATCTGCTCGTGCAGCGCCGCCACCTGCTTCTCAACTGGCGGTTCTTGCCTAACTCCTGCTCTTTTCTCTAACCCGGCGCGTCTAGAGTGCACCTTTCCCTCACCTCATCTGCTCGTGCAGCGCCGCCACCTGCTTCTCGTCGAACTTCTGGTGGTCGCAGAACTGCGGGTACGAGCCGTCCGCGAAGTTCGGCCTGCAAACAGTCAGTCTGATTTCTGTACTTGATACTTCTATGAAGTCTGAACCCTCTCCGGACAGATCAAACAATGAATTATTTCGTACAAGCGCAAAGCTATTAATAATACAACAATAAGCGAAGTTCGGCCTGTGAGTGGGGAAGGAATTGATAGGTTCATAGAGGATCTCGAAAACACATCAATTCTGAGCGGCTAATACGAAGATGAGCACCTGATGAAACACGCAAACCGATGACAAATAAGATTTTTTAGATCAGTAACGCCTGTAGCTCCATCACTTTCCCATTTTCACATAATACGCCTTGATGCAATAGTAGATCACATTTCTATCAAGCAATAAATATTTATTTCGAATTCATTTTGCATTCTAGAACCCATCGCCAGAGCGCTTCATCGCTTCTACGTACTCGTTGCTGAATTGCGAATCAATACCATCCATGCAGTCGCTCCCAAAGAAAAAAATCAATACTCAAATACCGTACCACAGTCCGTGAATCGTCCACTGCGCCGTTCCCGTCGGGATCTCGCACGAGCCGGGTACCTGCGATCGATCGATTGATTGGAGATCAAAGATCAAACTACAAAGATCAAACTACAGTCCTCTAAAGATCAAAGATCAATCTCTCACCTGATCATCATCAGCCATGCAGGTGGCGGTAGGGTAGATCATCGTGAACATCAGATAGTCGAAGGGCGCGCGGCCTGAGGGGCGTATTGATTGATCGATTAATTGATTAAAACTCTTACAATCCGCCATGTGTGCGACAAACATGATAAATTACTGGATGAAGGTTGACTGATGTCTCATGAGGCATACAAATTAGTGCTGGTGTTTTGACATTGTTATGATGATGAATTCGGCGAATCGAAAACAAAATTAACTACGGGCCCCGTAGTACGGTGAGTTGTGCTACCGGCGGTGCATATCTCTTGGACTGATCACGGATTTTCAGTGAGATCAAGAACCCGGGAAAAAAACAACTTGTCGATCAGAATTACACTATCGTAGCCAATCGATTCTACCGTACCCTACTCCTCCTTCCGCACTCACCCTGCTTCTTCTCTCCAAACAGGACGCCCTCCTTCAGCTGGCCCTCCAGCATATCGGCCAGCTTGTCCTGTGTTTCTTCCCGTCGCTTTGCCTCCTCTTGACGCGCCTTCTCGTGCGCGAGCGCGTTCTGGAATGCAGCCAATTAGTGTAATTAGTAAGGAATCAATGAGCACAAATTCATTGGTCGCTAATGAGCACCGCGTTTCCCGATTCTCAATGACTAACCACGACAGTTTCGGATTCATGGGGGCTACTTCCCACAGCATTCATTAATCAGACCGATGGTCCTGCGTTAGTTGTCGAAAATAGCACTCACACTACAATCTACCAAACTTAATTGCTCCTAAAGTGCCCTATATCCTAATCAGTAACCGAACTCCATATACCGCACCTTCTGGATGCTATCATCCGGGTCTCTCTTCGTGCCGGCCAGGTCGCTGCGGTCTCCGTCCTCCGCAGAGGAGGAGGTCAGGTTGCCTGCTTCGGCCTCGAGAATGATCTGGAAAGCAATACATTACAAGCCAGTCGGAACAAAACATTCGAAAACTGGAAAACTCGTCTCAATTGCACCCACACTATTCCAGCTGCACAAGATTCTCAAAAGGATGACAATCACGCCCCGTTGATTGATCGGCGCAGTTCACTGTCATAAAACAAACTGCTTGCAAACCCCCATTGAGACCTCGTAGATGCGCGATGCGTTACGCGATCAAAACAATTTCAAATAGACATTGAGTGATCCATGTGCCATTGCCTCCTCAAAAATAAAACACACCACATCTGTGCTGCACAGTGTTCTCAAATAGCAATGGCACCTTTCACTCACAATGATTCATCCGTTAGCATCGAAAACATAACTGTTATTCAACTCCGAGCCATTACCGTCTCACAATCTTTTCAAGTGCATAGCAACTTATCGTGTGTTAATGGCTTTGCAATTTCCGAGTCACAAAAATCCCATATCAATCATTTTAGCATGTCAGCTTCACACGGATTCTATATTTCACATATTCCCAGGTTTCTTGATAAAGAATTGTTTTAACCTGCTAGACCTTATCATCATTCTTTCCCTTTTCCAATACCTACATTCTCCAGTTCTCCATTCAAAATTTCTATTCTTGAAACTGCCAATTGAATTCGCGTTTCCCACCTGCTTGACCTTATCCTCGTTCTTCTCTCTGAACTTGGCCACGTCTTCTCTCCGGAAGACGGCGAGGGTTGTGCTCGCCCCGAGCAGGGCGAGGAGTAGCAGGAGACGCATTTCTGGAGAGAGATTGGAAATTAGGGATCAAAGATCAAAGTTCATAAAAAGCGGATAAAAGGAGGAGACGCATTTCTGGAGAGATTAAAGATCAAAGATCAACGGTTAATATGGGAGATCAAAGTTCAATGTTCATAAATAAGAGTGAGCGAATAAAATCGAAAGAAAATAACAACAGGGCGAGGAGTAGGAGGAGACGAATTTCTGAATAGACCAAAGACCAACGTTTAAGATCAAAGATCAAGGTCATAAACAGAGCGAGCGGATAAAATCGATAGGACGTGTACGCAGAAAGAGGAGCAGGAGGAGACGCATTTCTGGAGCGAGAGATTGGAGATCAAAGATCAAAAAATGATAAATGAGCGAGCGAATAAAATCGGCAGAAAGGAAAAGCAGAACAAGGAGCAGGAGATCAGAGATTAGAAATCAAAGATCATTCCCTGAAGAGCAAACGCGGAGGTAATGAGAAAGCAGCAGAAAGCTTTACCGATTTTTTAACATTAATATTTTTAAAATAAAACGTGGAAAGAGCAGGTATTGAAAATGATACAGTGTAATCGACCATAGCCCAACTCCGAAGCACCCAATCACCTCTCACAAACCATCAATGAATCACAGTTCAGCGTCAACTTCCCTCCCTTCGTCAACACAAACACTGCCCTCTTCCCGAATCCAATTCCCGAATCGAGTGGCGCGAAAAAAGGAGAGAAAATGCGGTCCACCACGAAAACAACGCCGTAAACTACGCCAAGAACGACGAAAATAGCCAATTTCTTGCCAAATTTTGCTCAAAACATGCGCGCTCTTGCCTGATTTCGGCGCATAGCGATGACACGGATCGATAGGGCGGGCGGACGGGGTCGCCTCTCCGACCGATCGGCCGAGCGATGGTCGCACTCTCTCAATCTTCCATACTCTCTCGTTGTTTAGACAGCGAGATAGCGTGGGAAAAGAGGAGAGTCAGACAACAGAGAGAGACGATAGGTGAAGGGGCAAAGGGAAAGAAGGAACGAAGTAGAGTGAGAGAGACGTAAGACAGACAGGCAAAGGAACTTCAGTTAGTTGACAGTTTTCTTTACTATTATTGATCTTTCGTGAGTCAGAGTAGACGAGATAGTGCACCATTCGAGGAGTGCGCTTGAGAGATAACAGAGAAAGAGCGCAGTGGAACACCTTCCAGTCACACAAAACAGTGAAAAGTTGTGGGTAAGGAGAGAGGGGAGAAAGGTTAGCCCCCTCCTCCCTCGACTCAAGAAGTGAAAGTTGTTCCGTGGCGCAAGCGGAAAACGCAATGAAGTGAACCCCACATACTGATTTGGGATTAAGGAGGAGGAGAGGGGGAGATGAATCTTTACTTGAACGAAGGCCAGAAATTGCCTTATCGTTGGAAAAAATCTAAAACCAGAGAAGGCACACTGGTAATTCGATCATCCTATTTGGCCAGGTGCCTGTCCTTTCAAATTCTCAAATTCAGGGCACCGAACTCTCCGAATCAATAATCGCCCCCGAAAAAGTGCAATCGGCTCATCTCTCTCGACCACATTTCGTCTGAATAATCGTCCCTCGCAAATATCAGAGAGAGAAAGGACAGAATGATTCAAAGATAGGAGCAAATTTATGCAGATTCAGATAGAACAAGAGCTGTTTCACAGTAAAACTCAAGAGCAAAACAAAACTGCCCCGTCTCGATCAATAGCATTTTTCTCTCTGCAAGCACTCTTATCTCAAAGTTTATCACCCTTCTCAATGTCAGCTGAGCAGAGAGAAATAGCGGGTGTGTCCATACTGAATAATTTTTACATTTTCTCGTGTGTCTCAATCAAATCGCTGGATCCACCGGCAACAAACTTATACGAACTTGAGATAACTCAAATATACCGGGAGAGAGTGCGACGAAAATAGAAGCTTTCAGATTCCCGTTTTAGCCTTCTACGTATAGTTGTTAGGAGCTTCATAATCGCCAATCAGACTGGAGCTATAACTGGAGCCTTAATTCGCACATAACATTTAAACTAGAAGGGCTTCTCCCCTTCTCCCCGCCACCGTATCCCTTATATACGGCCTACTGAATAACATTGACTCTCTTAATTTCCCACACTCTCTCCTCCGACTGGCGAAAGATCATGGATAATCAAGAGAGTGTGGCTTCTGATTAAGCCGAATCTCCATCGCAAACAAGGCTCTCGAGCTTCGGTCTTTTTTCGCACCTCATTAGGGCTGATTGATCTCTCCATTTCCCATGCTCTCTCGCCACTCTGACCATCCAGGGATCAATGCACTCAAGAGAGCGGCAATTTGCCTAATTGAGTGTCGAGTAAAACTGAGAGGATTCACCTCTGATCATTCGCCTGGCCAATTAACCTCGCCCCTCTCCCGACCACTTCAGCCATCCATGAATCAGGATTATTGAATTAGCGCACTCGAATGTACATAATTCGGCGGAAAAAATGAGAGAAAAAGAAGACGAAAAAAGATACCCGGAAACTTCCTGATTAGCGTGTGATTTTTTCTCAAAGCACCCACAAGATAATCACTTCCCCCATGTTGATTAGCGCCTTATTGAGGAAGTTAGATGTAGATTCGAAAATCGGCGGGTGGGCAAATTGGCACGTTTCACGGCGGCAAAACACCTCGTGATTCATACAAGCACACCATTTCGCCCAGTTTCTATGGGAGATGTGCCCGCGAAAGACGAAAAAATAGCCAACGCCACAACAACTGGCTACTTTCCAGCTTCTTCGATTCCTTTTTTAAACGCTGATCGCTGAAAGATCGGCACACATTCGACCTATCGGAAGACGGATTGAGTTTCCCATGCATTCAACAGGCAATCGAAACAAGCTCGATTGGTGTATGCATGTGTAGGAATATCATTGAGAGAAGACCAAGGATCGCTCAAGATTTATTCAGCTCTCGTGACTCATCAAATCATCGGATATCTACAAGCTGCCCGGGCAACCACCACCCGCCGAAACACGAATCGCATTCTACGATTCATTGTCACTTATTTATTTTTATAATGATATATCGAATATGCAGAAATTGCTGAAAAAACTAATGTGAGAAAATCCAGAAGTCCAAATCCCATAAATCATTCTCCGCTCACCGGACCACTGTCCCTGTTTTCGGTGACCGCTAGGAATAGACAGCCACCATTATCCCCCAATTACCTCTTTTCCAACTGTCATGAGATGGAATGGATTGGAGGGGAAAAGGAAAGGAGAGGAAAAAAAGAATGAGATACGGCGACCCGGCCAATGATTGATTACAACAACAGCGCTACTTTCACTACCGGCCCAACTCGCGTTACGCATATTAGAATGTACACTTGTCTAGATTAAAAACATCAAATTATTTTCTAGTGATGTTGTAACCTACCGAGAATCGTGCCTTCTATGTTTATTGGAGCTTTATTGTGCAGGTGATACACAAAGTAAGAGGCTGATCAAGAAATTCCCAGGTTGCGAATAGATCAGCTGTTTGTCAGACACTCGCTCATATCAGACAGAACTTTCCATCCCATTGTAAAGTGAGATGAATGTGAACGTTATTACGTCAGAGGAGCATTGGAAGAGATGAAAGAGACTCACAACAGGGAAAATTCATCTGAACTCTGGGAAAGAGGGAACTTCAGTATAGTTGCCATCTCTCACAACACCAGATAGGTGGGGAATGAGAACAAGGTAGAGAATACATTGCAGGATAGAAAGGACTAGAAAGCAGATAAGCGCCCTTCCCAGACAACAGGACGAAATCATCTGACCTCCTCCTCCTCTGGACAGACTATTGTGAAATGAACGGGATCGAGCAGTGAGCGAAACGAGCAAACAAGGAATTGGGGGTGGACTACAATGACGAATGGGGAAACTTCTTTGGTCTCTGGCATACAATCAGCAATTTTGACTGGAAATTCGCAGCTCCGACTACTTCAGAAATTAAAGAATTCCTCAAATGAGCTAAATTTAGTGGCAGAATCACGAGTGTGGACTAAATTCAGACTCAACGCCATTCTGGGAGCTATTCAATTTCCCCCCAAGCCGCCTCAAAATGAGAGCCAAATATAAAGCACAGACAAAAACAAAACGCGCCAATATCCTGACACCACGCGCCGCAGTATTTATATCGCTTGCAACGGAGTAAACACATAGAAATAGACAATCGCAGCCATGGGAACTGTACCACTCTGCTAATTTCCTCGAGCTCTTTCGTCACTATGATCCAATAATTTCCCAGGAAAGGTCAACGTTTAGCCCTTTCGGGGCGTTTGAACAGGAGCAAATGAGCGGGAAGAGCGCCAATTAAGAACTGTCTCTCACACAAACACGGAATTTCTCTGGCCAGACAAGGCGAGAGATCACGGAAAATCGAGAGAGTCAGACAGTCTGCTCTAAATGAGTCATTCACAAGCAGACTGTGGTTAGGATAGACTACCGACTGAGAAGAACTGGGAAGAAAGGCGAACAAGAGAGGAGGAGAGACGCCCGAGTCAGAGAGAAAGGAGACGAGAGAGTGGGGCGAAGTGAGAGAGCGGAGACAGTCAGAGCGTGATCAGGAGGGAAGAGAAGAGAGAGGGGAAGAGAAAAGAACGAACGAGAGGATTGTGACGCACACGTGAGCGGCGGATTATTGAGAGAGGACAGCCCTTTCAAAGGTTATACCGTACCCTATTGGGGGCTACCGTATCCTCAGGGTTTCCCCCAAGCAGTGCCTTCACTAGCCAATGATAGCTATGACGAGGGGCAATCGTATCAAATAAGGGAAAGCCTCTAGGCAATTGGCGTATCTCATCAATAGTATGCGCGGAATTTAGAGAATTGCATGCTTGCGAGAATTGCGTTTCACAGATACGTGATAAGCCGTGACGCTTGCGGCGTAGTTGACACATCTCGCACAACTTTGCTCATTGCCCTTCGCAACTTCCTCGTTCTGACGCGTGAGTTCGAACATGCAATAGCATGCAAATACACTCTGACGTCGCATCTGAATCCCATGCATGTCTCTTCATTCAACGTACTCTGTCGCTGGTAAGTGAGAGTCAGTGCAGAATCCATTATCGCTGATTTGTTCAAAAACAGAATTCGCAGAGCTCTGATGCCTACAAATTGTTCCCCGAAAACAGGATAATCTCTAGCGCAAAAACTTGAGCAGGAGAAAAAGTGGGGAATTCGAGCCGCAGCCTACGCTTATTATCCCTACAGGAGCCCTTTCAATGATCACATGAACAGTCCTCAGCGTAAATACAAATGATCCCGATTTTGTGAGAGAAAAAATCAAGTGGAATAACGCCACATACTTGCCTAGTAAAGTCTAGATGCAGCGATTAATTGATCAGACGAATTCTGCGAAGGCGATCATAATAATCTAGCTAACCAAATATAGCGCAGTTGTTCCAAGAATCGAAAGAAATTCGGATGGATTTGCGCCACAATAACTCGAATAATTCTCAGAAGACATCTCTCAATGATCGAACGAACCGCGGATTTCGAAAATGAACACAGCTTATATCCCAATCCCTGTCCTCTTCTCGGAAATCCGATTCACCTCTACAGTGGAACGTCAGAAGCCCTGTCCTATTTTGTCGGATCCAATTCAATCACCGGTTCAGAGCACCAAAATATCTTCGGATTACAACGACGATCACTATCATCGTGGATCTTTGTCCAGTACTCTCAAGTTTAACAACATTGTCTGGTGGAACGGACATATGGTACTTCGTCAATTGATCGACATTGAGGAGCCATCCCTTCCATTTCTACTGATCAGTCAGTGAGAGAGTGTGGGAAATGAAGAGGGTTCGACCACGTACTAAGGGTACACAAGAAAGGGCGAGTGGTTGGTGGCATTCGAGAGAAAAGGAGAAAGAGCGACTACGAGTCAATTTGTGAGAAGGATAACGGAAGAGAGATCAAATAGTGGAATAGTGGCACCAAATGTCTGGTGATCAGACAGACTAATTCTACGCCATTGAAATGTAGAAATCCAAACTACAACACACCGAAATTCATTAATCAGGAACTGTAGATATGTTCGTGTTTCAGCCTCTGTATCTATTGATTCCGCCACTGTGACCAGTGCTTCATCGCAGTATTCGTGCATAAAAACCGCAACTCTACGCTTCTCCACCTACAGTAAACATTCCAATCCCATCACGTATTTCTCGATAGAAAAATGAATATTGCATGAGGCGAGAAGGAGAGATGAATCTCTAGTTCTCGACTCCCGACCGAGCACGAATATATTATAGCTCCCAAGTTTAGATGATGCACTTTCTTTCTAGTTCTTGACTTCCTGTCCCTACAAAACACCCATCGAATGTATTCTAGCCCCTCAATAAAGCTGCCCTTTTTCAGCTCCATTCATGCTTGATTCGCACGCGGGAACGGGCGGCAAAACAACTATAACGGGGAACTACGTTATGACATCATCGGCGAGGGAAGCACGGACGGGGGTGGGGAAGCAAGAAACGAGGAAGCATTAATAGAGGAAACATAACTGTTAATTTCACTAGAAAGTTCAACTCGAACAAATGAGCTCCAAATCGTCCACTGGACATAACAAGGGTAACAACTCAAGAATGCGTGTCTTCCTTGCTTTTCAGTTCAGACAGAATTAACGGCCGGGAAAACAAATAGATAAGCGCAGAACATTGCTCGCAATGAACTGTATTCGACTACTTGTGTTCAGCACAATCACATGATCTCAACTTGCCATCAACACTGGCCGCTCCCAGTCTGCCAAACAACTATTGAGCTAATGCGACAAGGGTCCCGACTCGGCTTCGGACTACGGTAGAATGAGCTCCCTAATCAATCAATAATCCACTCAGGAACCGGCTACGGCCAGCTGCGATGCGTGGCCTACACATACTAATTCGATAAGGGCAGAGAAGAGGGATGGTCACACTCTCTTGCTTTCCCATACTCTCTCGTCGGTCAGACAACGTGAGATCATGCATGAAATCAAGAAAACGCGATCATTGCTCAAGGCAGATCGGGACGATTCGCCGTATCAATCGTGAATAATTGAGCATAAGATCGAGTCTAGAGAAAGGAATTTCATGAAAATAATCAAGAAGGGAATATTCCATTCGAATTCGTAGCTACGGTAAAACATTTCAGAAAGTGCAAGATGAAACAAGAGCAACATCTCGCTGTACGTCTCGCAGAAAAAATCGTTCCAACCGTACTCCATAAAAATTTGATCACAAAGTGAGCTGACTCTCAGTACAAGCGCCGAATGGATTGCACCATGCATTGAAATCCCTTTCAGCCTCTCTACAATCGCTAATTTATCCCGCCCCCAGTCATACTGGAGCCTTTCATCACACCTCTCTTTAGTGTTCCGTTCACCTTATTTACTAGCGACACAATGATCTAGAGGAGATAAAAGTGGCTGCGCAGTGAAACCAAAACGAGGCCAAGTTGAGAAAAAGGAAGTAACGCTTTCGATCAGATAACCCGTTTCGCCTTGTGACCTTGTCAGAGCGGCATCGGATACGGTATGCAGATAAAAGTACAGTTTCTACACTAATTCAGATCGATCAAGGTTACGGTATCGTCTCCTGACTCGAACAGCTTCAGAATACTCATTTTCTCCTTTATTACTCACTTTTTCTTTATTACAGGGAATGGAAAGTGAACAAACGAGATAGAGGATGGGTTCCAAAGAAATCAACGGTTTTTGCAGGCGGGGTAAAGGGGTCATTTCACAATCGAAAAGAGAAAACGATAAGATACGGTGGACAAATATTGCAGGGTTGTCAGAATGAAGGGCAATGAGTATTACAGAATACGTGGAGCAGATTACGGTATTAACGAGGGCAAAATAAACAATTAGTCAAGAGTAGGGAGGGGACACCGCGTTAGAACTGATCGATTGTTGGGTCTTGTATGGGGGTCTTGAAAATGGCAATGACAAAAGGAATCAATCAATAAATGAGTCGGGTTACGGTGTGTATATGATTAGATTGAGGTGCAACCAGGGAAGATTGGGGGACTGTTGATATACGAGACGGGTATACGGTAGATTATTGATTGATGGAGGAGTGAATGAGCTTCGAGAGATAGAGTTGTCACGGAAGGCAGAGGGGGTGGGGAAAGATAATGGATACCAAAAAATGCAGAATTGGAGCAATTAGTATGTACACAAAGCAACCAATCTACGGGGGAAAAGAATCTACCAGGAGAAAGCCAAATGATAATATGAGTGTGTGCGGACAGAAAGCATAGTAGTCCTTTCGGGCATAGGCGGAAAGAGGAGGTAGGGGCGAGGAGGGGTGGAGCGGTGCGGGGACATGGGGGCGGAGTAAAAGTGGGGCACAGTGACCGGTACTCGGTGGATATACGAGGGTGGGAACTAGGATTGGGTCAGGACGAGACAACAAGCTATCTGTCTCTCTGGTGCAAAGCTTTCGGAGGATACTACATTTGACTACAATGGAACAATCGAAATATGAGCGACAAGCACGAATGAACACAATCTGCAACCCGAAACACGAACGTCGACAACTAATTAACTAAATGTGACAGGGACAGAGAGGGATGAGGGGACTACGGTAGCCTATCGATTAGCTACCGTAACCTAGTTTAGCACCGAGCGTCTACCTATTTTTATAAATGCTGAATTGGGTGTGGCTAAGCGCGGGAGTCAGGGGATAGCAGTGGAGAGAAATACACACGCACCAGTACTGTGTCATTACAGATTCATTTGCTAGTTCCATACAGTAGTATCAAGGTGAAGGGATAAGGAGGCGGGGCTACGGAGGGGTACGGTAGGCCCGGCCATCGATCGATATCTTCGATTATCGATTGGCCGCGATGGCGGCGATAATCTCCCGCTTCATCTTGTCCATCTCCGTGCGGATCTGCAAATTTATTTCACATGTAGTTGTCTCAATCACATCACTATGCCATCGAAATCAGAGACTATGTCAACTCCTCGGGACATCAATTCCCCTGCTAGTCAAAATCCCTTGCAATCACTCGTTCGCGACCACCGAGATTTAGAATAGAATAGAATAGAATCGATTGGTTTAATAAATGATTGCAATGAATACATTATTCACGCATCGAAATCAGAGATTATACCAACTCCTCGGGGCATCAGTTCACCTGTTTCCTTTGTTTAGCTATCCTCGAAGAGCCACTAATACAACGGCTCGTTTGAAAATCAAGTTAACCTTGCCTCCTGACCCCCTTCTTTCTACAGTAACCATTCCCCTACCGTACCTCTCCGAGGATGTCGTTCTTGAGGCGGTCGTACTGGTCGGCGCTCAGGCCCGCTCCTGCAGCAGCTGCAGCCAGTCCTGCAAACGACAACATCAACTTCTCAATCTCTGACTTTTTCATCCGACATCCTCCCTCATCTACTGAACCTATAATATCCCCCACACCGTATCTTTTACAGGGGCCTGAGGTGGCCGTACTGTGCTGTAGGGGCCACAGTATAGTAGGGTATCTGTAGCACCATGTCCGACTACCCTACCGTATCATCTACCGTATCCCACCACTCTACCGTACCATTCTGCAGTAAGGGCGCAGCAGCACCTGCAGCCCGCAGCGTCGTGTCCTCCGAGTTGATCGACGAGGTGGACGGCGCCCTGCGAAGAGAGGAATTAATTATTGATATTATTTACCACCGAAACCACTCCTACATCGCTAACTCGCCAGTGCTCACAAACTTCAGCGCTACGTGAAACGCAAGCACTAATGTGCCACTATAGGAAAGGAAGTTATTGATTGATATTATTGCCAAAAAAGTGTGATCGGGCACCCATCATCAACTTCCAAAATTTCATCTTTAAGAACATCATCGCGTGGAGCGCCAGTTTTCGAGCTCAATGTCAGTTGCTCGAAGCACCAATTTCTACACTAGACAATGCCCCCAGACAATTCCTTTTCCCTCGACTCACTTTCTGTGTCCGAGTCCGCCGTTCTCCTGCCCTCCTCCGCCCGCCTTGATCGGATCCGGCCACCGCTTCACCGTGCCTGCAATCAATACCGTAAGCGACTACCGTGACTGCCACGCTCGTACCGTAATAACATACTACCGGATAATGCACATTCGTCTGATACATTTTTATTTTTACATTTAGCAAGCAGATTTCCGGGGTATATCACTTCCCAATCTACCCATTCAGCTATCATTCACTGGTGAAACCAGAGATAGACACGGGTTTGCAAATAACTACAAGATGAATACGAGATTAGAAAAGAACTGATCCGCTACCACATGACAATAGAAAAGAAAGTCATTGACAGTGGCGACTGCAACAAGTTTTTCCGTTACATGAAGCGCTGCTCTAACAAACAAAGAGGTGTCGAGGGTCTAAAAGCCACTGACGGAACTGTGATAATGGATGATACCGGGAAAGCAAATCTACTCGCAGAAACGTTCGCAAGTGTCTTTACAAACGATAATGGCGCCATCCCCGTTGGGCAACTACCTCCAAATACCGGAAATTACCAAGAACCAGCGTTCCTGAGACATGAGATATGTTTACTTATCGAACGATGGAAGCGCTCCTCCTGTAGAACACCCGAAAACATTGACCTCGGCTACATCAAAAAGATAGCCGTTCCCATTGCAGAACCACTAGAGATCATTTTCCGCCACTCTTTCGAAACAGGCATTGTGCCATCACCCTGGAAGCACTCAATTATCACCCCAGTCAAGAAATCTCCTCCATTTTCCAACCCCCTTAACTACAGACCAATCTCGATCACCTCCCTATTTTGCCGCATTTTCGAACGCCTCCTTTGCAAACCCATAATAGCGCATTGCGAGG
>LS501635.1:87100-108913 GCA_900490845.1 Pristionchus japonicus | reverse complement strand
GTGTCTCCCCCTCCAACTACAGACACCACAGTTTCTTCCCCAGAGCGGCAAGGCTAGTAGTAAAATCCGGAATATTGACCAGTTTCCCTGAGTGACCCCACATCCACCCATTACCTGCTATTGTACGACGTTTCATTGAACTTAATAATATTTCCTATTGTAACGCGTTTCTCCTTGTGAATTCGCATAAATATATATAGATATCAAACGGCGTGCTACCATACTAATCCATAATCCGTTGCTACCGTACTCCCACGCCCCTGATCTACCGTACCATTGCTCGAGGACTAGCCCAGCCTTCCGATGCTACCGTACTCCCCTCCTATTGATCTACCGTACCATTGCTCGAGGATGACGACGCGGAGGACGCGACGCTTCCGCCGCCGCCGCCCGCAGCCAGTCCGTTCGTGCTGCCCGTGCTGCTGCCGCCCGCCGACTCGTGCTGCAAGGAGGAGGATGCGGAGGGCTCCGGCTAGAATCACTCTCTTTCGCTTCCCCCTAAACACTTTCCAGCTCGACGCTCAACTTGATATGACAAGGCACAAGGCAAAAAAAGAATAGCTCTCAAACTCTCGCCCATCGCTTGAGAGTTTCATAGCTTCTATGAGTACGTTCGCAGGAGGATTCAACGATCGCATTTTGGCCAAGTCATAAAAAAAGTCACTCACCCCACTGGACGGCGCGCTGATGCCGTTGCCGCTGTCGCTCGAGCCGTTCGAGATGTTGCTGCAAGTGGGCCGGGGTTTAGGTCGATACCGTACGCAACGATCGATTTACAATACCGTACCAAATAAGTAATCCCTCATCGATTCAAGCCACCGTCTACCTCGTGATGGTTGGTTTAGGATAACTGGGGTACGGTAGCTTATCGATATAAACTACCGCCAGTTATCGATTGAAGCCACAGTATACCTCTTGTTATCGATCGCGTCCAGCTGCGCGCGCGTGTTCTTCCGCCGCGACATCGTCTGCATCAGCTCGCTCATCAGATCTGACGAATTGAGAATTTTGAAATGAGCGGGAAAATCAAGGTTTACTCACGTTTCGAAGGATTCATAAAGGAATCGCATTCACTATGTTAAGAGCGACTTTCTGAGAAAATGAAATTTTGCTTGGCACTAGGCGAAAAATTGAATTCCTTTTAAATGCGCGGGCTGGTAGTACTCCTCGAGTGTAGCTCACATGGGAATGGTCTGAACTCACATCTCCCGATCTTAATGGAATTTTCAGGGTTTAGCAAGTCGGTAATGCTGATCTCAAATCAGTTTTCAAAAGCTGCGAAATGTTTTTTTGAAGATGTGTTATGGCTCGCCGAAGTTTTACGTGTTATTTTCGTTGAGCCGAAAGCGCGAGACATAAGGAGATGCTTCGTGTTCTCTCCGAACGGCAGTAGTGGTCGAGGGGTGAAGAGGGTAGATTAGGGTGCAAGAGGCTATGGTTCGAGTCCTCGTCGACGCATTTATCTTTTGCAGAGTTTTCAAGGCAATGTCTCGGCAAAAATTGAAGTGGGAATTGTTTTTGCACGCAGAATCAATCATGACATCATGGAATCATGGCACTTGTGATTGACGTTGAATCGAAATTATTTCAACTTTTTTAAAAATTTGGATCCGTCTCCCAATATGACCCCATGACCCATGACCCATGACACTGTCAAAAACCGAAAAATCCGTTATGCCTCATCATTTTATATTTGACCCCCCATGCATGCGAAAATTGCAAAAAAAAATTCGCACTTCAATTTTTGCCGAGACATTGCCTTGAAAACTCGGCAAAAGATAAATGCGTCGACGAGGACTCGAACCATAGCCTCTTGCATCCTAATCTACCCTCTTCACCCCTCGACCACTACTGCTGTTGGGAGAGAACACAAAGCATCTCCTTATGTCTCGCGCTAGCGTCTCAACGAAAATCACACGTAAAACTTCGGCGAGCCATAACACATCTTCAAAAAAACATTTCGCAGCTTTTGAAAACTGATTTGAGATCAGCATTGCCGACTTGCTAAACCCTGAAAATTTCATTAAGATCGGGAGATGTGAGTTCAGACCATTCCCATGTCAGCCCTAGCTGGTTTAGTGTTCTGGTTCGCTCTCCGACGAATGGTGAAATATGTTTCAGTGAAACATAACTCAGCCGACTTTCCCATTTCGTAATCGTTCGAAACGAGTGGTAGTGCAAATGACGAGCACTATTATTGTGATCGTGCATGCCAAGTTTCATCCCGATCGATTTCATGCGCACTGAGAAAAATGGAAAAATCATATTTTTGAACTAAAAATATGTTCTATCTTTTTCGGTTGACAAACAAGAAACACTTTTTATTTCATTTATTGACAGAGCATCTATTGAGCTATCTGATGTGTGAATATAAAAAGAATAAAAAAATAACGCCTTAAGTTATTGTAAAAAGAGTGCTATCAATTTGAAATAAAGTCAGTTCTTGATAAGCTATCTACCGTATGCCAAACAGAGCAGAATGGTTCCCAGCACATAAAAAAGGGCATAATTCGCGTTCAGGCATCGTATGTAATGCACTAAATAAATTAAATCGGTTTCTGACTTTCTCTGACTCATTTTAACGAGTTCGGGGTACGGTAGGTGGCTTATCAAGAACTGACTTTATTCCAAATTGACAGCACTCTTTTCACAATAACTTAAGGCGTTATTTTTTTATTCTTTTTATATTCACACATCAGATAGCTCAATAGATGCTCTGTCAATAAATGAAATAAAAAGTGTTTCTTGTTTGTCAACCGAAAAAGATAGAAAATATTTTATGTTCAAAAATATGATTTTTCGATTTTTCTCATCGCGCATAAAATTGATCGGGATGAAACTTGGCATGCACGATCACAATAATAGTGCGCGTCATTTGCACTACCACTCGTTTCGAACGATTACGAAATGGGAAAGTCGGCTGAGTTATGTTTCACTGAAACATACATCACCATTCGCCGGAGAGCAAGCCAGAACACTAAACCAGCTAGGGCTGAGCTACACTCGAGGAGTACTACCAGCCCGCGCATTTAGAAGGAATTCAATTTTTCGCCTAGTGCCAAGGGTCCCAGCGAAATGTTTTCACTGACTCAGATAGTTGCTCTTAATATTGCTCTCTTCATTTTTTTCGGTAATAAAACCACTCAAAACCCAAATGCGTTTGTTCCGATCCAACACTTAGCTTATTCGTGCCGCTACCATCTTTCTAATGCCCTGCTTCAGGCAGAGTCCGATCGCACCTCGTTCTCGTCATCCAATAAAAACAAACTGACAAGCAGCATTCCATAAAACGCGTTTCACTCATTCCTCAATTACCCACACCTCTTCTCCTCTCTAGTCAGTGTGCCAGTAACGACCCAATACCTCATTCATTCACACTCACCTCCTCCTCCGGTCAACGCGCGTAATTTCACGAAAGCTTATTCGCGTTTCAGCGCCAAAACAAAATCCCGCAATTATGCGCCCGTCAATCACTGTGTACTACTTCACCTATGAAATTCCCAACCCTACTTCACCTCCCATAATCCCTCTTATGACGCCCTCCACCCACACTCACCTCCTCCTCCAGCCTTCTTGGCTGCAGCCGGAGGCGGGGTCGAGGTTGCAGCTGCAGCTGCCGCTCCTCCGCCATTCTCCGCTCCTCCATTGGCGGCGCCCACCTTGCGCAGCTGACGACCCGCCTGCAATCGATCGATTATAGTACGATAATCATTTCTGCTAATGACGCTCTACTCTATTCGCGCTTCAGAGATCGTTCAAATTCCCAGGATAGAGTTGATTACAATTCCACTACATTTATCTTTATCTAATAACTTACCTCCACTATTCTCCTCTCCCAAATAAAGCTACCCATTCTAATCGATACCGTGTCCACTGCCCATACCGTACCTTGATCTCCTCGAGGAACGACGCTCCGCCTCCTCCCACGCCCAGTCCGGCGGGCGGCGGAGGCGGGGGCGGCGGCGCGTTCGATGCGATCGGTGGAAGACCTGCAATTAATTAATTAGCATAATTATGTCCTTAATTAATGGTGTGTTACTTGAAGAAACAAGAAGACTGAGATTATGGAATGGGCGACTCTCTAGAACTAGACCATCATGCGCGGCTGCGAACATCCTAGTCACTTTCAATCCTCCCAGTATTCTTGTATTGATTAGAATTGGGACAGTTGTGATTAAAAATAATTTTGACGGAAAAAATTTCATTCTCACTATAAACCTGCTACCGTCCTTCTCCTAGAACCACGTCAGAAGGACAGAACTACCTAGCAAATTTACCAGCTCTACCTTCTTTTAAATATTTGTCCAACAGTCTCTACTTCCAAACACTAGTTACGAAAATATTACTAAAGAAGTAATATATCTTAGTGTCTGTCTGTCTGTCTGTCTGTATGTAACGTGTGTCACGCTTTTAACAAATCGCTGTAAATCGCCTATTTCTCACCCCCCAAGCCTATCCCCGGTACCATACGAATCCCCATGAAAAACTTTTCCAAAAAAATAGCATATTTCATAGTGATGACGCAATATGACGAAATTTCTCCTCACACCGTTTTCGCTTCAAACTCGACCAAATCACTCGGGAGAACCACCAATCAACATCACGTGACTTGAATTCTCAAAATTTGCATAAATTTCATAGTGATGACGCAATATTGCTTATTCTCTTTTCTCGCAGTTTTCGCCTGAAACTCAACCAAATGACTCGGGCGAGCGACTAAACAACATCACGAACACAAAACTTTCAAAAAAATCTATCTTCTTTCATAATGTTCAATGGATTGTGGGTACTATCTCGATGGCAATGTGTGAAAGGTTCGTGTGGATAGCAGTGAGAGAAAAAGTTGCGACGGAGCCACGAAGTGGCGGAGTCGCAACTTTTTCGAACACTGCTATCCACACGAACCTTTCACATTGCTATACGAGACAATACTCTCCCTAAGACTTATGAAGGTACCCGGCTCAAGCCGCCCTCTAGACTTACGTAGGTAACCGGATCGCCCCGCCCTCTGGACATACGTAGATAACCGGATCGCCCCGCACTCTAGACCTACGTAGATAACCGGATCGCTCTCCTCAATTACGCAGGTTCATACAGCGCTATTAAGAGAAACCCAATGCATGACCCAACCTGAGATATGACGATCTGAATGCATGCCTGCGAACCTGCGATGCGACCTGCGATGCGCTTGCGAAAGGCTCGTGAGGCTGAGAGCTATTCGAAAAAGTTGCGACGGAGCCACGAAGTGGCGGAGTCGCAACTTTTTCGAATCGCTCGAGGCCTCACGAGCCTTTTGCAAGGGAGGATGCAGGCTTGCATTTCAAGGAATCTATGATAACCCAAACACACACCCCGGCGTACAACGTAGCAACCGTAGGTTGCTAGTTTAGATTCACAGAATGCTTCTTTGATTGTAGGAGCAGTCACAGCTCTGTACTTTCCAACCATCTGCTACACCAAAATGCCTTGTGCGCTGTACTGACAAAACTGCAGCCGTCTCCAACTATGCTTCGTTCACTAACGCAAACTACTCTACCATTGCCAACTACCGATGCTGTATCTTCCAATGCCCATTTGAATTACTGTAAGTACCGTACCTCCATTCATCGCGGGCGGCGGCGGTGGCGGGGGCGGAGCTGGGGGCGGGGCTGCCGCGAGGGGCGGTGGCGGGGGAGGCGCCGGCGGAATCGACGAGACCGCGGGGCGCGGCGGAGACGCGACCACCTGATTAGAGAGATTGTAATAATCTTGTTGAAATCCTGTGATGAGAGAATATTTCAATCCACTATTGGCAGCTCCTATGACTAACTGCAGAAACACAAGTAGCGCACAAAGATCGAAAGCCGATTTTCGGGGGGATGACAAATCGGCAACTGCATTTCGGCAAACGACATTTCGGCAACTGACTTTTCGGCAAACGACATTTCGGCAACTTGCCATAATTTAGCCGGTAGGCGACCTAGGACCACGGGAGAAGTATCATTGTGATCAGTATGAGTTCCCAATGAAATACAATTTGAATATGCAAATTCGAAAAAATATCGATGTTGCATGACTTTGGCCTGTTGCCGAAATGTCGTCAAGTGGCCAAAGATCAAAGTTCAAGTTGGAGGTTGTAGAGGTGGTTCCTGGGAATCGAATGGTGCCAACCAGACCTTCATTGGATGATTTTGGACAGAGATATGGCGAGTTGCCGAAGTGTCGTATTCATGTCAAAGATCAAAGATCAAAGTCAGTGATATGATAGAGGAACTGATGCAGATCACAATGGTACCTCTCCCATGGCCCTAGGTAGCCTACTGGCTAACTTATGGCTAGTTGCCGAAATGTCGTTTGCCGAAATGCAGTTGCCGAAATATCGTTTGCCGAAAATGGAGTTGCCGGATTGTCATACCCCCCGATTTTCATATTTTGCAAAGAGTTTCTCCCATGGACAATTCTAATCAATAGCCTATGAACAACTACTGAAACATGATAGAGATGTTCCTTTCGAAATTTCAAGAATCAAATATATTTCGTCCTATCGCAACATGACCGAATTCTACTCTGATCGGTCGCTCACCCCCAAATCACCATGAATCCTCGAATTGATTCAATTTTTTTTTAAAGCACAAGATCTGAGATGGATTGCTCACCGCTGTAATCACCCACTCATGTACCACTGGTGAAACATGCGAAAACCTATGCCTTCAATTTTTCTCAATTCACCATCTATTCAGTCAACGACCACCAACTATCGATCATCTACCGTAACCTACCGTTCTCCCACCATACCCTCCCCCTACTCACCGGCTGCTGCTGCTGCATGTGCTGCGGGGCTGCAGCATACTGCTGCTGCTGCTGGTAGGATGCCGCGTGGTGGCCGTTCTGCACCTGCAATCTCATCATTTCCAGATCCACTACCGTATCCCTACACTGCTCCTAGCATCTCACCACCTATCACTAACTGACTACCGTACCTGCTCCTGCCCATCTCCATCTCCTCCTGCGTCTCCCTGCTCCTCCTCTGCTACCGTATCCTCTACCGTATCCTCCTCGACGGGCGGCGGGGTCTCGAGCAGATTCTCCTTCGACTCCCTCTCCATCATCGAGAACCACTCGGGCAGCGACTCGACCGACGCCGTGTTCACCACCACCGGCAGACTGGCGTGGACGACCGGCGAAGGGGGCGGAGTTGCGGCTGCAGAGGCTGCAGCCGGCGACTCGGGCGCCGGAGTCGCAGTCGGCGGCGACGACGTCGTGGTCGGCGATGCTGCAGCTGCAGCAGCTCCGGCTGCTGCAGGCGTCGTAGCAGTAGCGAACAGGCCGCCGAGGCGCGCTGCCGGGCTGAGCAGGGCTGCGGGAAGGCTCGCAGGCGCGATGGGCGCCTGCATCAGCACGGGCAGCGCGAACGTGGGCACCAGCGGGGCGGGTGCTGCTGCGGTCGCAGCCGCAGCGGCGGCCGCGTTGCGCGCCGCAGACGCGCTCAACGCCGCGCGCGCCAGGCGCGACGCGGACGCCGAGGTGTGCGCCGTGGCGATGGGGATCGTTGAGGCGGGGGCGGCGCCGCCTCCGCGTCTGCGGCGTCCGCCAGAAAGCGAGGTAGCGGATCCGGTGGTGCGCGGCGCGCGCACCGGCGTCGTTGCTCCTGTAGTAGATGGCGGTGGGGGTGGGGGAGCGGACACGGCCGCGTCTTCTTCTGGCGCCGCGCCAGACGCGGGCACGCGCACGCGCGGAATGCGGCTACGGCCCGCCGAGCTGCCGTTCTTGCCGGGGCGCATCTTGGACATCGTGTGGGGTGGTGGGGTGGTGTAGGTCCTCCTCTCGGGTTACGGTAGACGGTAGATCAGGGATTACTGTAGGAAGGGTTGTGGGACGAGTAGAGTCGCGCGAGAGCGAGCGACCTCTCGGCGTGAAGCGAAGACTAGGGAATGAGGGAATGAGGAGAGAGAGGGGGGAGGAAATGTGAAAAATATCAATTTCATCCCGCAATAACAATAATCAAATCTCGATTTTGCTGTTTTTGCACCTTGCATCCCTCGCGTTTCATCCGTTCTACTTTTGACAGGTTATGCCACTACCATCAATGCCTCCTTCGTAATCAACAGTTCTCCAACTAACAAACAACTGTAACACATACCTGCGCATAGATGCCTCCGCCTCCGCCTCCTCCCGAGTGGCTCGACCCTTGCGACTGCCTCCGCTGCTGTGCCTGCTGCTGCGCTGCCAGCTGGGCTGCAGCCAGAGAGGCACCTCTGCAATGGAAAGGGAATGAGATTGGAAATTGGCAAGCAGAAATGAAGTTTCATCGAGTGCCTATCAAGGATTAGACAACTTCCCTAACGATCGCATGTCGATGCTGCTGCGTACAAAATACAACAACATAAAAAGGCCAACCGCACCTGAACCTCTACAAGGACTATAGTTGACGCTTTTCGATCATTTTCCATCTTTGCCTAACACGATTCGCAACCAGCAGATGGACTGTTCCAGGGAGCGCATGTCAAGATTTAGAAAGGCTCATCAACGATGTTCCGATCATGTTTGCGGCGCAAAAACCTCTCAACGCGCACACTTCAGACTGCACTAGCAGTACATTTACAAAAGGATAGCGAGATTGATGATCGCGCAGCAACAAGCTCTATTACACTAGCCAACTACTTCTATGATCCCTGTTCGTCACGTATATAGAAACTTTACGGCATCATGAGGCTGGTTTCTCCGGTCCCACATATTGAGACGGGTGGCACCGCAATTGATTCTGGGAACGCATTTGCAGCAACTAACCACTACTATATTTACGCCTTCCGACCTCCCCCCTCCCAATATGGAAACTACACCCATCACCACTTCCCCCCAATACGATCTTTACACTCCTCACCTGTATCCATCATCCCTCATCACGGGCGCCGAGTGCATGCCGTGGTGCAGCCCTCCTCCTCCGACTGCGGCCGCGTGCGGTTCCTGGTACACCGCCTGCTCCACTGCAAGTCAGAAGGGGTAAATTATGTATAAACATATCAATTTAATTTAATTTAAACCGAAGCCGCATGGTGTATACCACAACTTTGCCACAAATAAGCAATAGAAAAGCACCACGAAACCTAGAACTTCAGTAGTTCCTAAAAAATACATGATTCAACACTTGTGCTATGTGCACGCCCTGGCAACATTTTTTCTACTACATGACAACCAAATGAAATCATTGAGCCACCTGGTAACAACCCATAACTACCCCCTGAATCCCCCATCAACCATGTCTACATTTTCAACCGATAACCAACTCACGCTTGTGGATCAGGACCATAGCCGCCGGCTTTTACCGCACGCAACTTCTTTCGGAAATAATAAATAGGACCGTGAGTCACTGTCCTTAGAATTAGAGGAAGGAAGGAAGGGGTGAAGAAGGGGGGCTCCCTCTAGAGTGGTCAACTTGTTGTGGCCCGCGCGTCTCCTCTTTCTACTCTCCCCCGTTCTTCCCTGTTTCTCCGATGATTCATCTTCTCTCCTCCTTCCCCTCTAAGATCAGGGGGTGAATCTCCTTGCAAAGGGGTGCCAATTGAGAGGGGTGACGCATTAGTAATCAAGAAGAGCGAGCAGAGTTTAGAACGAGAAACTAACAGCGATAGACAGTGTATCATAAACAGAGAGGCTAGAGAGTGATAGGGGAAGCTAATCAAAAGAGGGTCGCTAACCCGGCGTGGAACCACCACAATTAGTGCGCGTTAGTCAAATAGCGGAAGCGTTAGTAAGACGTGTGCGGTCGGGATCTCGTGAATACTGCGAAAATATTGTGAGAACCACAAAGTATTCCCCAGTTCAATGTTCCTTGCACATGCTCAGTTTCAATGAGCTTACAATATCTGGGCATTTACACAAAGGCAATGGGAAGAACATCAGCAGAGTGAAAACAAATTTTAATTTTTTAAAAGTTGCATTCGCTCATTCACTTTGAGTTTCACGAGTGCCTTATTCCACAACAGATTCGTCCAACTTCAATTCCTTATCACGGCCCATTCATCGTCAGGCCTTACTACGCTCGGACGACATATACGTTGTCGTTTGTCAGGCTTCCTTCCTCTTTAGCAAGTTAATTGACTGACCATGGTTGCCTCCGTTCGAGTGCATCACCGGCCCGTAGTCCTCGCGGCTCCGCGTTATCAGCTCGAGCGCTTGTCGCACGATGTCCTCGAAGGGGCGCGCCTGGAAACAAAATTGAGAGATCAGAGATCAAAAATCGGAAAGATCCGGAAACCATTCAGTAAGAGATTGCGATTTTGATACATAATATTCCACGCAAGTCGCAATAATTACAGTCGCTGAAAACTCTACGTTTATACTCACACCTTGAAACCTTGTTCACTCATCCAACTTTAATGACGCAAACTAATCGTAAAAGAAATCAGATATCAATAGTAAGTTAATGGAATCACATAAGGTCTATCACAGTCACTGATCTATCACAGAACGACGCAAAAAAATCAATGCTCCGAAACCGCCACGTTCCTTGTCTCAAATTCACGCTGTTTTGCCAGCACAAAAACATTTCAGTGTGAAATTTCGAGAAATAGAAATGAATGGAAGCTGATTCATGCGCCCTTTCTTCAAAATTAGGTTCCTCCGCAGTTTGAATCTCTTCATTTGCAACGCTCTATCGCTGATCAGAGCTACCAACAACGTCTTTCGCCCAGTTTCAAAACGGTTTCGCGCCGATAAGATCTACCGCCTTCGCCGCTGCTTGCGCAAACGCGGCGCCTAACTACTCTGCGGCTGTTTTAGTTTCAAGAGAAACTAACAATAAAACAATCGATATTTCCTCGTAGTAACCTATTCATGAGCAAAAAAACAACTCAATGAATCATACCGTCCATCAGCGATGCCAACAGAAAAAAAGACGCCCTCAGAATCAATCAATAAATCAATCATTGATTCAATATACCAATACAGTAATGCTTTTGCAGGCCAATCAATAATTCGATATTTCATTCTCACCTGATCCACCAACGGGAAGTTGAGGCCGTACACGTGCTTGTGCTCGTCGCGCCACTGGTGGAACGTCGGGGTGGCGCACTGTAAAGAGAGGAGAGCATGAATGGTTAGGTCTCAACTCGCGACATCAGACACTGATGTGATGGGACCACGTGGCTAGCACAGCAAAAGGAGAGACATCGTGTTGAAGAAAAAGAACGGATGCAAAGACCCAGATGGTCCTCATGTTTATGTTTAAATTTTTTTACCTAAAGGCTCACTCAAGGAAGCATTGAATGAGCCACCAAAGCCGAATTATATAGCAATCATGAGACCAAAAAACTGCTTCAAATTATTATTTGGAGACAGTTCCGTGGATGCAGTAAAACGTAATGCCAAATTCATAGCTACATACTCATCTTGAAACTCCCTACTAAAGGCACGTTAATTTTTAATTTTTAATAATTAATCAAAAATAATTAAACCGCCAACCTTGTAGTGCATCTTGAAGTACAGCCGCGTGTCCAGCACGAGCTGATTCTGAAATGGGAAATCGATTTAATTATTGCAATTTTAATCATATCGACCGACCAAGGTAACCCCTCACTGCCCTCTACTACACCATCTGACTAGAGAGTGTGCGTGCATGCCCGATTTTACGCCCCTTGCTATACTTCCTCACTCACCCCCGTTCACTGCGCGCATGGTGTAGTGGGTGTCGAGCTAGGCTTGCCATGAGAGGCCCGTTGGTTCGAGCCCCGCGCCGGGACATGATTACTGATTTAGTCACCTGTACTTACTACTTCCGTGCGTTGAAAAACAGCAATGATCCCGATTTTTTTGAGTTTAGCACGATAGGCGTTGACTGAATCTATATTACATGAGCGTTCTGGCAATTTTCTAACCCATTAACTAAATGATTCACTTTCACCATAAATTTGCTCTTAACCAAATTTCTCACCTCCAGATGCGCCGTGAGCCGGAACTGCTGGCTACGCGTGTTGTGCAGCACGCGCACCGTCGCCGGCCGCCCACCAGAGAGCGAGATCCAGTTCTGCGAATTAGGAAGGATTAATTTATATTCGCTAGCAATTCAGAGACAAATTGGTGAAGGACGACCCATTCACAGATAACATCAGAATGAAACAGTTCATTGCCTTAATTTCTCACAAGACTGGTCGTCTCTATTATTTAGCCAGTCAATCGCGAGACATCTGTGAGATATAGCTCTGTGCAATTATTAGGTTCTAATGCAAACTCATTGTCAACGCGAGAAGTATTGGTAACGAGCAATTCTCGTAGGCTTCGTACCCGCCTTGAAACCTCCCATCCCCTTCTTCGATTCTCATCAAATTCGCGATAATATTACTTACATTTTAACAAACTTAATTAACTAATTAATTAATTAAATCTCTCACCCCGGTGTCCGACTCGTGGTGCATCACCTCCGCTTCCGCGGCCGCTTCCACGCGTTCACTGCAATTAATACAATTAATTAATTAGTTAATCAATAATCTACCGTAGCTTTCTGCTATCGATCCCCGTCATACTACTCCACCCACTTGTAACACCCCCCCCCCCCTATTCCCGGCTACTCCTACTGCCCTAATCCCCGGTCATTCATCTTCCTCAGTTCCCTGCTTTTTCCGTTCCGCCCGTCTCATGACCTCCCTTTTCTCATCTGGGAGAGTTGGCAGAGAGGGAGGGCTCAACGTTTTCTTGCTCATCAACCAAGATTAGTCGCTCAATGATACACAAGCACAGTATATTATTATTTTTCCTAGGGGAGACAAATCTATTGGCAAAATGCAATCAACTCGCCATTTGAGCAACCCCTGAAGCACAACTTACACAATCCTCATTCACATAAATGCAATCTCGCTTTGCTCATCTCCTCACGCTCAATATGCAAATTAAGGGCAAGAAAGCCCTGAGGGAGAGAATCGCTCGCCCTCTATCAATCCGCTACTCGCTCGTCGGGGCATTACCACACAGTGTTGCATATCCCCGGAGACTGCTCCCTGCTACTAAATACTCATTATCGCCCCTAGGATCCCGCAATCATCAGTCTCATTAGTCGCAAAGTGGCTAGTGGCATTCGCGTTATTCTCAACTTATAAATCCAACGACTTTCTTCACAGAACAATGGAAGTAGACCGATCAAAATAAAACCCAATCACTTTGCAGCACTTGCCCCAGCACAGCTGACGCTTCATCGTGCATGCATCTGATTACCACAACACTGCTTCCCCGATCAGTGACCCGCCACATTAAACTTCCAAAAAACCCGCAGCACTCTTGATCCACTGATATCTCATATTTTCCGAGGCACACCCTGCTGCAATATCTTTCAGACAACTCAGAACCACCAAAAAAAAAAACTACCACCAAAAACCACTTTTCCCATACACGTAGAACCTCTTCTCCACAATCGCCACCAAATCCATGTTCTGAGTAATCGCATCTACCTCGCGCCGCACTCCTGTATGCAGAGGCTCTTCGGCCGCCGCCTCCTCAACTCCTACAACATTCTTGTCACACCAACTCCAAATATTTTCAGGGTGCTACTTGTTTCAATAACATCTATCCTTCCGGCACCCACAACTCGTATGTTTCCCCATCGAGATATCCTCTCACTACTCTGCACGTTTTCAATAATCAGCCGGCATTCTGAGCCAGAATAATTTGCCATAAAGTGTCGTGTCATAACCACCTCGCGCCGCACTCCTGTATGCACAGGCTCTTCGGCCTCCTCCGCCTCTCCGGCACCGCGCCCACACTCCGCTCCCGCCTCCTGTCCACTCTAGGAGAGGAAGAGCACGTCTCGCGCCAGCCTGCGAGCATCTTGACTCGTCGATGAGGACGACTTCAGAATCCCCCTCGTCGCTGACGATACTTGCACTTCTTTGTTCTCAACGCGGACGGCGTCAGACTCCTTGATTCCCTCTAATCGTCGACGTCTTCTACTATGGCTCTAATTATCCAGCTGTGCATTCGACATACGCTTCGCGGAACAACGAGAGAGAGCGAATCCTAGATGGGACGCGATACGCGGCAAATGAAGGAGGATTAGGGCTGTGTTCATTTCCCTCTTCTCCTAGATCTCGAATGACAGCCGGGACATCAAAGCAGGCATCTAATAGAAACAGAATGGCAGGCGGTTGGGGGATTAAGGAGCGCGGTTGAAACACAGTAGTGGATGGATGGAAGAGAGGGACAAAAAAGAGGTAAACGAGGTCCGCGGCAGTAGTCTATTCGGCAGCTGGGCTTTTTCTCCATCTACTGACTGCGAAATTTCGGGTTGAAAAGAGGGCAATAAAGGGACGGAGAGCGAGGCGGGTGATAGATGGCGGTACGAATCGGCAATGAGCGGTGGGCATTCATCTATCTGGACAATGAGCAATCGGGAATTTAGTGGCATTGGACGGGATAGGGGCAAGAATCACTACACAACAATTCTACCACTATTAGAAAAGCTGCTGCAGCTCGAGAACATCGGTTCGATTCTGGAGAAATAGCATGGGACATAATTTTCATGAACAAAACAGGCTCCAACGACTGAAGCAACCCTCACATAGAATAAGGGATCATCCTGCAGCCGCGGAGCACAAGGTTGATCGAACAAAAATGCTGTTTATGGAACAAAAAGGCTGTTTATAAAGTTTTTTTTGCAGCAACAATCGACGCCATATCGAAATTGTGCAAGTCCACTCGCCTATCTTGCACCTCTGCACCTCCAGGTCATCAAGCCCAGAAATTCACATACGAACCAGGAACACTTCCCCAGTCCAAAACGGGGCAGGTGTCGCAGAGGGTGCTCATTACTACTAGGGTTGAGCGGACAAATGGGATTGACACTCTCGCTCTCCGTTTCACATGCTCTCTAAATAGTCAGGCGGCGCAAAACAGTGTACGCAACGAAGAGATCCAGTCTAACAGTCGGATCATAGGCAGAGGGGATCGGCTTGCTAGAGCCGGTGGCGTGAACTGGCCTCCTCATTGCACAGACCTTTTGGGAAAGCAGGAAGACGAGTAAGGAAAGGAGGCAGGAAAGGAGAGAGGAAAAAGCGGTAGGTCATAACCCCGGCCCGCCACATTCAGATTATGCGCGCGCCATTTATCACCATCTCATCAGTGCCGGTTGACTAGTTTGGGGCAGGCAGGAAAGGATGGGAGGAAGGTCTGCGCTTCAGGAATAGGATAAGTCCTAGTGATTTCACGGCAAAGCAATGGACCTGTTGAGCACGAGACAAAATATACTCATTTGAAATTCCACATTCCTAAGAGCACTCTAGAAAGCGTCTGGAATACCAAAATTCGGGCCGCGGAATATCATCAAAACGAGTTCATTGCCCTCCTCCGGGCAGCCAGAAACGGGCTCTCCTGCTGGCCAGAGAGACGAGAGTGCACGAGAAATGAAGAGAGTCAGTTCATTGCTCTCAAAAAATATTCAGAGCACTCCCAACGTCAGATGGCGTGCTCTCAAGTGTAAGGGATATGAGCGGATGAAGAGAGAGAGGAGGAAGGAAATTGGAGGAAACCGGGAGGAGGAATGCCGACGCAAGTCAGGCGAGAGATGAAGAAAAAAATGCGGAAAGGTTAGGAATCTCACATTCAGCAGTGGTCTGGTCAGAAGACTCTCTCCATTTCGCGTGCTCTCTCGCACTCAGTGGCGCCTGCTGATTCGCAAAGGGTGAGAAGAAGCCAGGAAGAGATGAGATCAAAGAACGCGAGCCGCTACTTAAATGCCACTGTACTAATGCTCTATTGCACCTCTCCCTGGGATAGAAACTAATGCCAATCTTACGAAACATAATCGAACTTTACACAAAACAGATCATCAAAAAATCGATACTTGCAAGTGTTCAGAGCAATCAATCGGTGCAAAGCGCGCTCGAGGGGTGCGAAAACGGGAGAGAACGGTCAGCGAAAAGTGGATCACACCGGCGGGCAAAAAGCGAGCAGTCTCTCGTGCGAGAACAGGGACGAGTGTTGAGCAGCAAAAAGACCGTCGACTAGCGGTGGTGGTACCTCGCGTTTTCCACCCTTCAAGGGGAGAAATAAGGGAGAAAAAGAAGGAAAGAAGGGGTGGGAGGACCGACAAACAGCAACCGCAGCAGAAGAGACTTACTATATGTGCGTGTGAGAAAAAAGCAAGCAAGAAAAGAAGGAAAAGAAGGTGGAAACGACGAAAAGACTCGAAGAAGGAGAAAAACGAAGGCACGTGTGGGACAAATAAGACGAGGAGGGCCCTATTATCTTTCTACTTTCAAAATCACTGTAACAGCTGCTAAACAGTGCAAGTCTATTCTGCCTGTATGTCCTACCACCCTAGTGATACAGTGCGGAACAAAAAAAAAGGCAAGGGCAACCCGCGCAATTCGAGCTACACACTCCTATGAAGGAGTAGGAGAGGAAGGACCCTCGCGACAACTTGCCTATAGGCGGCTAACCGAATCATCGCTTCACGAGGGAGGGAAGGATGGAGGGACAAGGAGGCATGTGCATATTCTTATATTCGGATGAAGGAGGGGAAAGACTTCATGTGTGTGTTGTGTCCTCTCTTCCCTCTCCCTTCTTTCTCTTATCCCATCTTCCTCCCCCTCCTTCCCTCGCTCAAGTACTGCTCTCTTTAGTAAGAGTATAGACCCGCGAAACGGGGGCACATTCCGTAACAATGGAGGGCAGTCTCCTCGGCTCGAGGCGAGGCGCGATCGCGTATGATTAGCTCCCGTTGCCCCGCACTCCTGCCTTCACTCTAGTATTGAGTTCGTGTTTAACTGTAGATCCCTCGGGCCTCTCCCCGGTAGGCCCCCGATCAGTGACCCTATCCACCCCCTCTTCTCACCTTACGGTGCACCCCCCCCCCCTCCTCCCCTCTAATAGGCCCCTTTCACTGATCCCCTCATTAGGGGGGTGAGGGCTGATGACAGTGGGAGGGTGGCGGGAGAGGTGGGGGAACGACCCTACTTGACACGTGTGGTATAACACGCACACAAACACATCTTGCCATCAGGCCTCAATATGCTAATGTTGCAGTGGTTTTCTCTTTCTCTCAGGGCCCAATCTGCTTATCGAAAACGAGAGGCACGTTTCACCATTCAGGGGCGGTATTCTTTCGTCGATTTCGGCCCTGCCGAAATTTTCGGCGTGCCGAAATATTTCGCGACTTGCCGAAAATTTGCTCTAACATTTTGTTGGCTCGAGCAAAAGACGCTACGACGCCCGAGATTTGAACCGCCAACCTCTCGAATGATAGTTTGCAACTCAACCAATGAACTAAACGTACTTATTTTGTACTCGATCCTTTCTCCTCCTAGTTATTGTTCCCTCTTCACGATTCTTCGATCATTTAGTGTCGGTGCGACGAGTGAAACATATTTGAATCACACTCTCTCGAACTCACTCAAATCTGTCATTATTCTACTCCCGTTGACGTAACCCCACTACCGTACCCCTCCTCTCGTAACCCCACTACCATAATCCCACTTCCGCATCCCACCTACCGTAATCCCACTACCGTACCCCTAGTACCGTAACCCCACTACCGTATCCCTACAATCGTATCTCCACATACCGTACCCCTCCAACCGTAACCCTTGTTACCGTACCACAAATACTAAAACAAGTCACTTTAGGTTACGGTAGGATTACGATAGGTTACGGTAGAGCTACGGTAGGTCATGGAACGATCGAGCGTAGGGATGAGAGGGGAAGACTTTCGAAAATACCAAGGTTCGCTCACTAAAACAAGTCACTTTAGGTTACGGTAGGATTAAGGTAGGTTACGGTAGAGCTACGGTAGGTCATGGTACGATCGAGTGTAGGGGTGGATCTATGACAATCTATGTTTCCGTAGCTCAACGCCAAACGCGAATCCATCGCTATTCTTGAGTCGAATCTCAGACAAATTGAGTCGAAATTCATTCTCTCTCCCCTCAAATATTTCGGCGATCGAAATAGTGCGCCGAAATTTAGTGAAGAGAAATGAGGTCGATCGGCCGAAATATTCGATTTCGGCGACGAAAAATGAATTTCGGCGGCCGCTCTAATCGAGAGACGGCTGGCCGAAAAATATTTCGGCTCGGCCGAAATTGAAGAAAGAATACCGCCCCAGGTTCCAACCTTGCTACTAGAGCAGCCATCGACTGGCGCATTTGATCCCCAGAAGTTGTTCGTTCCCAAAAATTTTCTCATACCAATACGGTTTCAGCCTCACTACTAGATCAATCTTCATCAAAACCGTTCAATATTCCAGTCAAATCGTTCATCAAAACCAAAAACGAACATACTACACCGTAGTATCCACTCCTCCCCACTCCCCTGTCACATCCCATCCCCATCGCCATCCCGTGTGTGCCCGATCAATCACGCACTGACAATCGTGGCGGGAGGAGGAGGGAGCAAAGGTCGAGTGGGCTCTCCTCGCTTCACACACTCTCTCGTGGGCCAGTGACTGCCTATTACTCGGATCCACGAAGGAAGTGATCACTTGTCAAGATAGTCACGGCGTGTCGGCACCATTGTGCAACGTCATCAGCTATCCCATAAATGAGATTGCACAAACCACCCAGCCTCGTTCTGGTTACAGCCGCTCTATACTATATGAAGCAATCGCCACTAACCATTGATCGACGCGAACATTCCAAACAATTCAACCACTGTCAACATTTCTGTTCCAATATCATTTGCGCTTCATCCTTCCTACAAACTTTTTTCCATTCTACTTCGTTCAATAGCCTTCCAAAATATATCACAAAATCAAATGAACCCCTCTCAACTCGCGCTCCATCCCCACATCTGTTCCACCTCTGAACACTCCTCCAACGCTTCCATCTACACCCCTCTAAATATTTCCGTGAGTGATATCTTCCCTTCTCACTCCACTCCCCCCCCCCGCCCTCACGTCACGCGGGGGCTGTGCACCTCCCCCCCCCCCTCCTCCCTATTCGGTAGCCCTTCTCCTCACAATCCCTTCGCAAACAGTCCGTGGCCTGCTTGACCACTCTCTCCGATTCCCATGCTCTCTCGTCAGCCAAGGAAACTGATAGAGTGCACTTCAGGGAGAGCTCCAGTCAGTTTCTGCCTTGATCACTGATCAGACAGTGCGAGAGAGTACACTCTTTCGAGTGAGTCAGGCACACTTTCTCCTCTCGTTATGCACGGGCGATCGACCGCGACGAAAAGAACAAATAGGTTTGCTGATCGCTTCCTTCCTCGCCCTTTTGACACGTTCAGTGTCGGCTTATCCCAATGGGCGACAGAGTTTCCTCAATTATCACGGCCATTTTGAATAACTCTTTGTCAGGGATCCCAACCCCTGATCAACCTGCCCCCTACACGGTTCACCTCGCCCTCAAGAAGACACTGGGTCTAGTGTCAGCCTGCACTGGTTGGAGGATTGGGAGGACATCTTACACTCCTCTTCCTCCACTCCTCCTCATGCTGCCATGTCATAATCTGACAGCTCTCTTGCACATCTTCCTTGCACCCTCCAGCTTCTCTCTCATTCACATGATCTCATGTGCATTTCACTAGACTTCTTCCAAAACTTCCCGAATCCCCTTCCAGGCTTTGCCCTTTGCCCTGGAAGTGAATTTCCTGCGCGGCTCATGTTCCAGCCCACTCTTAAATGCAAGCAGACAAGGGCACTACTGCGCAACATCTGATTGCCCCGAGTCTCAGACCGAGACTCTCGGAACGCGCTCTTTAGTACTCATTCCTTGTCCTATAAGACTCGGTCTCACACTTTCGCACACTATTACGCTCCATCTACCCTATTAGAGAGCACGCAGAATCGAGGCATTCCCGACAATTGCTCCCTTGCTCCCTAACGAGCTACAGCTGACCTCTTGGCTTCCGCTAACTCTCGTCCCTCTCTGCACTCTCTCCATTTCGTCCACTCTCTCGACCTACTGCTTTTCATGCATTCGCAACCGAGCCCAGTTGCATTGGGAATGATCGAGTCGGCTACTCATTTCTGCGAAGTGAGGGTCGGAAAACTGACGTGAAACATGGGCGAGAGACGAGATGAGGAATAGAAGGCTGGGCCAAACTCTCGCTCTCTAATGACTGCACTACACGCACTAATGGCTATGCAGGCAACATGTGAGAGCAACAAGCAACTATACACATATTTCAGAATTTCCAAACAAGCATGGCCGCATACAAGTTATAAAAACCACGTAAACATTAGACGCTATGGGCAACTAATTATAAGTATTCGGTAGCTACCTCGCCCGAAAACAGAGCCCGAAATATAAGCTAGCCCTGCAGCAACAAACCAACAACGTAGCCGGACACCCCGTCAAGACAAGCCACGCCTGCACGCCGTTCAATCGACAGAAATAGAAGTATAGATGATAACCCGGAGATGCACTGGCAGAACAACCCAGCCACTTACACATCTCCTCGCTGCATCACCTAATCAACCAACAACCAGCGTTATCACGAATCAATGCGATCATCAACAAATACATAACGGTATCACCTCTCAATAATTGCACACCGCAAAACCTAGCAATACTTACATATTCAAAGCACTCGGGATATAACCACACCGTGCAACCCCCCAACGCACCATCTCGAATTTACAAACCTCACGGCAACAATCCAACTAACAAAAATCGGCTCCCAATTAGGCCAAACCACCCCAAACCGTATACCGCACCCTCCAATCAATCGACTTCAAGTGTACAGTAACCAACAATCAATCAATACTGTACCCTCCAATCAATCGATACTCGACTCACGTCATGTCTTCTGTCTGCCTAGCCATACAGTACTCGGTCCTACCACCCCTCACGGTATACTGTATCCCCTCCAATCAATCCATAATCTAAATCAAATCTACAGTAACCAACAATCGATACCGTACCCTCCCAATCAATCGATCCTCGGCTCACGTCAAGTCTACAGTAACCAACAATCGATATACCGTACCCCTTCCAATCAATCGATATTCGACTCACGTCATGTCTTCCTGTCTGTCTGCCTAGTCTGCTGCTTGTCCTACCACCCCTCACTGTATACGGTGCCCCCACCAATCAATCGATAATCGACTTCAAGTCTACAGTAACCAACCACCGATACGGTATCCTCCCAATCAATAGATACGCGACTCACGTCATGTCCGTTTGCTAGTCATAGAGTGCTCCTAGGTAGGTCCTACCACCCCACACAGTATACGATATCACCTCCGATCAATCGATACTCGACTCACGTCATGTCTGCCTGTTTGCCTAGTCATACAGTACTCGGTCCTACCACCCCTCACGGTGTACGGTACCCTCCCAATCAATCGACACTCGACTCACGTCATGTCTTCTGCCTGTCTGCCTAGTCTGCTGCTTGTACTCGTCGCCTGCGACGGCCCATTCGACGGCAGATCTGCAATTAATATAATTAGTCTAATTAGTTTTATTTATCTATTTCCCCGTACCAATAAAAAAATATATATTGGGCATTGTTATTAAGCATAGCTCCCCATGTACTATTGGAATCGCTGATAGCCTCGGAATATCATCTCACTGTGCAACTCCTAATCGACAAGCAATTCGGCGAGATCTTCACTCTTGCATTCAAAAACTATGAGGGAGCAGCAAGCAAGCTCGGTGAAAGCATCGTACCCCTAACTAATTAACACGGGTTTTCTGTAAGAGTGTAGAAATGCATGCCGCAAGAAAAAATTTCATGATCCCGAATTGGTTCAAAGTTGTTCAGTAGGACCCATTGGGAGACTCTTTAAGATGCATCCACTCATTTCGGTCAAATTTGCATATTATCGATTTTTGTGATCAACAACTAAGAATCGCCATAAGTCGCTTCATTTTCATCGTACAGCGAGTTTACACATACCAATGAATT
>LS501635.1:62140-79388 GCA_900490845.1 Pristionchus japonicus | reverse complement strand
TTCTCTCCTCTCCCGCTAGGGGAGGGAGAGCCCTAGGTCACGATGTGTTTACGCTCAGTGCCAGTCTTAGTCCCATCTCTCACAGGGGATGGTCGCCCTGTGAGAGCCATCCACAGATAAAGTATGAGTTCTCTCATTACTCAAGTCTAGCATCCGCATATTGCAGCATGATAGCTATGGTAGCATCATGTATGCAACGAGACAACGAACAAGTTCTAGTCGCGTTTCAGAACTATCACAAATGAGCATGACTGTATTGCGCTCTGATTCTTCTGGGGAGATCTCCTCAAAATAAATACGACACCAAACAAGCGCCAAATTCAGGTGTCATCACCATTACAAGTAGGTTCCGAGCAAATTCACTTCACTGTGCCATCCACAAACCCGAAAAAATACATCTCTGTCTGACCACTGTCTCCTCTCACTCACAGCAAGAGGGGATTTACTCGCTCGCTCAACTCTAGAGGTGGACAGCAAAAACAGCCTGCGACTAACGAAGCGCTCTTGCTTTTCCACAGGCTCTCAACCGCTGGACAAAGCAAGAGACAATGAACCTCCCGACTAGCAGCGCTCTGTTGAAATCGAGACGCGCTAGGCTTCAAAGCTTCAAGCGGGGAGAAACGGGCCGCATAGAGGAGCAAAAGAGGACACCGAACTCGGTTTGTGTGATGAAATAGCACATCAATTCAGGAGAGCAAGTGCTTCGCGGGCGGTCAAAAGCTACATTTGACGCTCGCGAAACGAGGTGATTAGGGGAGGCAGACACTGCCGGTCAAGCTGTCGGGGCGGCATGCTAGAGAGCGGGCGGAATCGAGAGGCACAATCGGAACGTTCAAATCCTTTCCATTTTCGCAGTGTGATGGCCTGACTCTCTTCATTTTTCATGCTCTCTCGCTCTAAAGAATGGGAAACTTTGAAAGAGTTAGATCATTCACCCCTTCTTCCCATCCACACCCTTCCCTGAACGTGATGGTCTGGGAATGGAATGGATAGGGGGGAGGTAGGATGGAAAAGAGTTCGGCCTGCGAAAAAAAAGGCGATGATATAGCACGCAAATCGGAGAGGGTGGCAGAGAAAAGAGACAAATTGTACAGAAACAGAGGCAAAAGTGCGAACATTACTCATGATATTTCGCACTTTCCATGCCATTGTATAACACAACGCGAAATCTAGTAGCCCCGATCTCACATTTATCAAGAAATAATCAGCAAACAATGAAAAAACGAAAGATCACCCAACAATCGCCTCCCACCCCACGCCACTACACCCTGCGGGCTAATGTTCCCCTCTGTCTCTCCCTTCTCCCCCTCTTTCTCTCTCTGGTCGAGTAGCCATCTCTCCCGGCTCCCTTGTCTCTCTCCTACCCTCCTCCCTCTCTCTCCCTCTGTCCACTCCGGCATGGAAGGGGGGACAGAGAATCGAAGATGCTCCGCCTCGTGGCCTGTCTCTCTCATTTCTCCGTGCTCTCTCGTTCCTTCTAGCAGGGAACATGGCTCCTCACGCGCCTTGTCTATCAGCCTGCCGCGACTCTCTCCATTTCCCCCTCTCTCTCGCCTCCGCCCGCTTGCGCAAGACCAGCCCTTGGGGAGGGCTCGGAGATCCTCGAGGCGGGAGGGGAATTTCCGATAACCCCACCCGCAGAACACACGCTACATCCCCTCCTCTTATCTCCCCCGGGTCCGCTCACTCCAAACATTCTCTGGAGTACTCCCCACTTCGCACTGCCCCCTTTTGCAAGGAGGGAAGGGAATATTGTGAATAGATGGGGGCTGACGTCATGGGCGGGGAGGGCAATGCAATACAAACATACTAGGAAAGGAGGAGGCGAAAAAGTAGCCCTATGGCCGGATTTACCACCATCATCTCATTGCTACATGCATGCAAACATGGATGGTATGAATGGGTGCGGTCAGGTATTATGGGATCAGCAGGAAAGGGTTTGGCGCGCAAAATAGTTGTGAATAGTAAGCTACTGATGATCACAAACAGTTTCCATGCCATAAAATGGAAACGATGCAACATGAAAACCGAATGAATCAGCAGACAAAATGTTTTACAATAATCAGTGTGTGATAATTATTTTCATGCCGGCAGAATAGAGACGTAATCGTGAACGCCCCCAACACTTCGTACAAGTATTACGCCTGCAACGTGAATGCAATCGGAAAGTCATCATCGAACACTATCAATTATATTTTTAGAAAGTATAACAAGATATCACCTACGATGTCCTACCGCTTAACACTTGAACCCTCCATGCAGCATGAACTCCCCACGATCAACGACCACTTGAACGATGCGCACAACAACTGGACTTTGCAGTTAAAGTTATTTCAATAACAGATATCGAGAGCACATCGAGCATATCCTATCGCTCCGAAAAAGTATCACCGTTGCAACCCGAATCTCACGCGATCAACGATCACCTCTCTCACCACCGCGGATCGAATAAAGGCGCCTTCTACAGTGTGGAAAAGGTGTGGGGGCGTACGATGAGTGTATCAACCTTTGCCCTCCCTCTCTCCTTCTCCACTCCTTCCATTCTGATGACTAAACCATTCCTCCCACAGATGGAAGGGGAGAATGTAAGGGCGAGAACTAATTGTAAGGAGCAATACCTTCACAATTCAGTATGAAGGTTGCAGAAACTGATACCGAAATGAGCTACACTGGCGGCCAAGAAGTCCTATTCGGGCAAGAAGTATTTAAAAAAAAAATTATCCTCTACAGAATCGTAAACGCACAAACATCTTTGTATATCACTACACCGCGAAACTCCGAACCGCGAATATTCTGGCAATTCCCCTCGAAAAAAAGAAGAAGTAGGGGCTACTGAATGAATAATGGCGCGGCGTTAAGAGGTCGAGGCGATTGCGAAGGGAGCTAAGGAAAGAAGAATAAAGAAGGGGGACGAGGGTCATCCGATCGAATTGACCGATAACAGCAGGGGCGAGAAAAATCGAGGCGAGGCTATCGGTGAAACGCGCCGGAAACACGAGTCATTTTGTGCAGAATTAGTGACCGAATTTCGCTAAAATGGACCGGAACCATCCTTTCACGGGTGTTTTGAGAGGAAAACAATCCAATCCGATCAAAACACAGTTCACAACATCAAAACAATCCTATCCAAGGCCTCCTAGTAGATCAATAGTCGGCGCGAACGGACTGTAAAGAGGGAGATGGAGAGAAGTAATAGTAGAAGGTCGGGTAAATGGAGAACACCGAACAGAGATGAGGAGGGATGGGGAAGGAGGAGGGGAGAGGATAGAGATGCGAGTGGATTACCGGGTCAGGCTCATTGTCAGTCATTCGAAACCCATTACCCATTTATTAGGCCGCATTTTGGAATCACCATTTAGACATGCACTGATTAAACGATTTGGCAAATTCTTAGGCATGTAGAGAAAAATATAATTAATTTCATCGGTTGGCCAAGGAAGAATCGTAAACAAAGCCTGCACCAGCACCAAGTAACAATGATGCAACGCCAAATCCACCACTTCGTGAAACAGCCAGAAAAAACACATTGCATACGCATTGCACTATCTCTACGGTTTCTCATCAATTACAAGAGCAAAAGATATGTGATACTCACGATTCTCCCACCTATCACAGGGCAAATTCAATACGGGTGTGAGAATTCACTCCATCCCTCGAACCGTTCCTCTCCCACACCTCTCTCGCTCACTCAAACAGTCTGACAAATATTATGCCTACCCCTCCTCGAGGCACGACTATTCATACCCTTCATAGGATGGCGATGGTTTGATTTCATTCGATTCGCAAACCCTTCCATCTATCTGACTGACGATAGAGCATGTAATATTGAGAGAGTCGGCGATTAAGAAGAAGAAAACTAGCAAACCGGGTGACTAAATTCACAGATGGCAGTGACTGATATGATAGCAACGCATTTTGTTTGCTAAAACATGGGCCAAGAAAAAAATCAAGAATATAAGATACGTTCCGAGAATGAATAGCGCGTGAAACAGTAATACTTTCTGATCAAAAGTGCTAACTTCACAGTCTATCAATATCTCGTGAAACTTCCGACTGAATCCCCCAAAGGACTTAAAATATTCATTGAAAACGGTTGACGAGCTCGAATCAACTTCAACGCAACCCCACACCGTATCAATATCGCGTGAAACTCCCACCTTCCACGTCTAATGGACTACCGGGCAAACTGACTGGGGGAGACAGGGGCGAGCGAGAAAGAAAAACTACTTGGCCTATCTCTATCTCTGTCTGTGCTCTCTGCTCTCTCTGATTAGCACACTCTCTCGCTTTGTCTGACCGCGAGAGATCACGTCGAATGCAGAGAGTCAGACTTCTTCCTCCACTCGATTGTGTCAATCGACAAACATCGAGAGGGGGAAGCTTGATCAAGCGAGAGGCTCTAGAGGGGAAAGGTGCATGAGCGCACAGTCATACTGATGATCCATCCCTCTCTCTATGGGTGGACAGAGGGAATGATACTATTCTTTCAAGGCACATGAAAACGCAAAGCAAGGAGCTCCACCAAATCAGTAATATAAATAGATAGGTGACCAACAATATTCCAGCTAGCTCGAAAAAGAATGAAACCAACAGAAATAGCTCAATATCCACCTTTTCAGGCTCAATCTCACAAGCGTATCACCTTTGGAAACAACGCTGTCCTGATTTGAGGTTGTGGACAAAGAGACTGGCGAGCGATAGACCACGGGAACACGGGAGGGTGGCAGAGACAGAGAGTGATACGAGATATCACTTATCAGTGAGAGTGCGATTCAATCAGAGAGGCGAGAGAGCGTGTAAAAGTAGGAGAGTAACCCTTCCGAAAGTGGGGTTTATCTCCAAGGCGCCGCCACAATCAGTACTGTCAATCCGTCCCCTGAGAATAGACAGCTTCAAAGGGGATTTGACAGTCTGAGATTGAGAGGGTACTCACTCACATAAGATTGCAACATTGGTTGAGTACATCAAAATAAGAACTAGATCAGGGACAATGCTATCTGAAGACAGATCAAAATCGCTTGAAACCTCAAACGATTCCGGAAAACTGAATGTAAGGGACTCACAAGATTGCAACATAATTTAAATTGATTGGATGAATTTTTCACGAGAAGATCATTGCTAGCATAATGGAGGAAAGGATATCAACAGCGCGTGAAACCAAGTCACAATTGTGCAAAAATAGCGATGAATCACTCGTTCTCTTCCAAATTCCCGTCAACAAATGCAACTATTTGCGCAAATTTGCCCTCCGCTCGGGCCAGCGCAGCGTATGGCGTAACACATCTTCTTCCCTGCCAGAGCCTAGCCCTCTCTCTTCCTCCCCACCATCTGGTCATCGAAAGTGGGGGCCCGGCCGAGAGGGCGAGAGACTGAGGGAAAGTGAGAGAGTACAGAGAGCCAGAGAAAGAGATAGGATGGATAGGATGGACAGCAGGGACCGAAATTCACGCCTGCTCTCTCGCGTATCAGACACGGAGAGGGAGAAAAAGGCTGAATTAGATTCTAATTGAGACGAGCGTGATAACCATTGAAGCTATCAGCAAAGTACTATTATACGGCAAATACGAAGCCTGGATGCACCTGCTCTGGTAAACTTTCGAAAATGCAACGAAATTAGCCTCAACAGACACCCAAACTACCGCTGCCTGATAACTTCACATATGTTGAGGGTTATCAGAACAGGGTGCAATCTGTGGTAACCTCTCAAATGATTCCAGAAAAACTAATCACCAGACAAATCTGCGTTTCAAACTAGCTTCAAAACCAGTACGAGTTCATTCTAGATTGGCAGTGTGAAGTGAGCAGTAATAAATCTTGCCCCCCCCCCCCAGCCTACGCTGCGAATTGTCCCCGGCTGAAAACGGGCTATGGGGTGGCGGAAGAGGAGTAAAACGAACAAGTGACTCCCCTGCTGTGATATCTCTCCGTACAACACAGCGGCAGTTGCGCAAGAAGGCAAGTTCAGAGGAAAAGTGACTACTGGAATACATTCAGTCTAGGAATATTCATCATAGCCCAAGAATTCCATGAAAAAGTGCATTCATAATGATTTCCTCGTGAATTCGTTACGCCGAACCTAGTCAACCCCCCGGTAAACCAATCAATAGCAGTCCTACTACACGGATAGAGCACACGCGCGGGGGAAGCGAGAGATAGGGATAATATCCGAACGATTGAATAGAGGCGCATCAATTCCAGTCGGGTTGAGGTGAATTATAGCTAGAGTCAGCCCTTGTGACCACTTTTCGGAGGAGAAATAGCAATGTTAGTGTAGAAAACGGGTGAAACAGGGGAGCATTGATAAATGAGAGGGGCCTAGAGATCCGAGGGAAGGAAAGAAAAGCTACTCACTTGTTTCAGCCGACGCAACACTTGCACACGGGCAGTGTAACGCTCCCGGACCTGCAACTAGCCTTGCGTCAGCCATCAGCCATTACATTAAATTATTAAACAATATAATAACGAAATAGAAGCAAAATATTATAATTAAGCGACGAAGAGGAAAAAGATCTGCGAGAAGGGCGCATTGAAACGAGAGCTGGGGGCGGATTGGGCGCATTCCAGGCCGAAATTCGAGCACTTTTCGAGAAGCTCAGGAGAAACGTGAGCAAACCAGGCAGGCAATGACGAAAATAGCTGTGAATCGACCGTGAAGTATAATAGAGAGGAAAATAAGCGGTGCGGGATGGTAAATAGCAAAAGAGAAAGCGATGTTAATGCTTATCTGACAGTGAGAACGGACGAGAGAAAGGTGACTAGGCCCTTCTCTTATCAGAGAAGAGAGCCTAGCAGCTGATAACACCAAATACGGCCATAAAATAGCAGAAAACAAACAATATGAATCAAGTGGTGATAGTTTGAGGCCTAGGGGGACTAAACAAGCAGCCAAACAGGTAGACAAAAATCGAGTACAAGTGGAATGATATCACGACAATATTAAGTATACGTGAGAATGGGCAAGCAAAGAAGATCAAACAGGTGAAGCAAAGTTTCAGGCCTTGTACAGCTGGTCAAAACGCTGACCTATTGACCAGGACCGCGTCGCATGACCGCTTCGCGCTTTTCCCCGGTCCTCTTCCCGGTCTACTTTCAGAGTGTGATACCGTATCATTCTTATTGATTGGAATTTATTTATGTATAACAATCGGAAAATTATATCTTTAATCATTTGATGCAATGATGTCGATCGAAAACACTGCTAACAACATTATGCGATTTCAGCGAGTTATGTTTCAGGTAAACATCAATTATCTCTGTTTCCACCGTCCTGCGATAACAGATTGAATAATTTTCGTAACTGACCGCATCACATCTCATGATTTCACTCAATTCACTTCTTTCTTCCTTGATTTCTTCTCTGATCCACCGCCGCTGCAATGTGGAATTGTCTGGGTCTCTCATTATCCCATGATTTCTCGCTCTTCTGATGAAAGTAAGAGCACGTAGATTGCAGAAAGTCCGAACACAAGCCACTTCCTGCCTATCATAAATCTCCCCCTCATCCAATTCCCCTCCATATTCCCATTACATCATACCACTGCTGGTCATCCAAAGTGAGTGTGTCCGATCAAGGACAGGCAGGGGAAAGGCATGCTACATACCAATCGCTTACTTGTACTTGGTCAGGCTTACGTGAGCTTACCCCCCCCCTCCAAGTTCTTATCTTTGTCCTAGCTGATGCTAGTCCAGCTGTAGCCCTGATGTTGGATGTTAGTCCTGTGTGATTTTAGCATCTCAAAGCCCTTGCATCCTACTCAACCACCTTACATTTTTCCGAACTGGCCGCATGCCAACATGTGCTCGAGCACTTCTTTACTGCAGATCGCGAACTGACGTAGCCTACCGTATCCTCAGGTTAACACCGTAAGGTAAACCTAGCCGACCTGCCGATCCCTTCCTTCCCTGTTCCACCCCCTGCTGCCACACCATTCTCATCATCTTCCGTCTCTCTCTCACAATTCATTCACTGATCTGATCTACCCCCTAACCACCAACTACTACTCAAAACGGGATACGAGGGGAAGGGGATAGAGGGGCAGTGCACAATTCACGCAGACTGTTTACATTACCCTGGAGAGTGTTCTTACTTCTTTTCTCCCTGCGGGCCCACAGAATGGGACTGATCCAGTCCATTCACAACTATTTTCCCTTGCTCAACTTGGATCTGGGTGTCGATCCTGCTAATGGATAGCGCGCGCCACTCTCGCTTGAGTCGGGATTGATTTGCGTGAGCCGTTTCACATATGAACCCTGTTCCTCCCCCTCCCTCCCCCTTCCATCCGCGGGGGGGGGGAGAGTAGACTCCCCTAATAGACCCACTCTCTGCGGTCTGCCATTCCTGATCGCGGAACTAATGTGCATGCACATTTTCTGGAATGTTCCGAGTCGCGTTTTCCTTTTATCTTTGCGGTTTCGATTTGTGCCGAATGTTTTCGATATTCGTTATTTCGAAATACCCATTACCGTCACTTCGTAATGAATTTTCTTTCTGCTCTACGATTCCGAACTCTAGTTCTCCAAAGCATCTCATTTCACACCCCTTCATACAATCTGATTATGCTTCGTACTTGTACAGTCCCCCGGGGAGTGTTTCTCAACCTCTATTCATTTCCCTGAATGGTTCAACCGATTTTCAAGAAAGAGTTGTCCTCACTCATGCATTCGTTGAACTCCTACCGAACCGTACTAGGACGCTTCTCGTTCCACCCTTCATACGATCAGATATTGATTCGTACTTGAAAGAATGTTCATCATCTGTCTTTTCCGTTCATCTACTCTACTCTATTCTTGAGAATACTCAATATACCTCCACTAATTCGAGGAACTCCACAGTAACATACTATCAACCGCTTCTCGTTTCACCGTACTACTCATACCTCTGATAGCATCTCACCATGAATCATCAACTGACCAACCGCATTTCCACAGTCATAAAACAGTTGTTTCGCCTCTCTTTCCATACTAGTCACACTTTCTATTGTTTGATCCGCGCCTCTCTCAACTTTGCATGTGTCATAGGTGAACGAGCTTGTAGAGTGCATGGATATTGTGAGGGTTCAACCCTGAGAACTCCGCAACTTTCCTCAGTTTAAGCCTTTTTGTCTGACTCCTGCTGTAAAATGTAGACAACAGTAAGAACTTCATTCATTCTCAGCACCCTCATTCACCCTCCGAAAGTCAGTTGGCTAGGAACTCCACTGAGTCGCCATGCGACGACTACTCTTCCTACTTCTCCCAGTATTGGTTTCAGCATCTCCCAACGAGAGAAGCACCGTACCCGCGTCGATATCACCGAGGAGGTTACGGTAGGCGATCAGTTATCGATAGCTAGCCAAATTCCCGTTCAGAACCTCAGTCGCTGTCGATTCCAACGAGCTAATCGATGAGGGGTCCTCGGCAGAGTTCGAGCAACCACGGTAAGCTACGGTAGATCGATTCCCTCAACTAATCGACAATTGAAGATCACGAAAGCGCGCTCGCTCTGTCTCTTCGCCTATTGATTCGTCGAAAGAGGACGCAAAGATGTTCTCGACGAGTCTTCACGGCTCCAGGACACGGTAGGATACGATAGAGTACGATAGCTAATCGATAATCTCAGGTTCCTCAAGAACAAACTATTGGACAACTTGAACAAGTACTTTGGTGAGGAATCAGGCGCTCTGGAGATTCTATCGTCGGAGGACCCAGCGCCGGAAGGTACTGTACATCTGCCTGTTCAGCTATTTTGCGGTTTTTGTACACCCGGCTTTCCGACCCTTCATGCAGCAAACCTCTCTAGTTCGCTCACCGAAGATGATTGGATCACAGAGCCGTCAATGACTTCTAAAGACAAAAACGAAAGACTCCTTCAGCCTCCTCTTCAGGGTCCTGGAACAGCGCCCCCACTCCTCAACCTCCGCAGCCTCCTCAGCCTCAGCAGCAGTGGGGCCTCCCTCCTGCAGCCAGTCCCTGGATGCAGCCACAGCAGTTCCCTCAGCAACAGCTGCAGCAACCAATGCCGCCTCACGCCGTCCCACCTCCCGCTGGAAATCCCTGGCTTGCGGTGGGATATCAGTACTACTTGAGTTCGAAATACGAGTAATCGTCTCATCATTTCACAAACTCTCTCACCGGTCAGAGAGACGAGAGAGTGTGTGTGAAATGAAGAGGCGGCGACCCGTATTTCGAACTCAAATTACGATCTACTGAATACCGTAGAGCGGCCTCCTTGCGACTTTTGTTCGCTATAGCGAAATCGTAAAGAAGTTCGGAACGTCATGATAACTAAATTCGCGATTGCAAAATTAAGCGCACGTAAGCTTATCCGTGGCTGCAGAAGGCGAGACACAACTCGTCTGGTTTCCTCATATTTTTTAAAAATATTTTTAATGCGGAACTCCCGGACATATCAAAGCTCAAAAGCCTCGCTCTATTTATCTGAACACCCTGAAACATAACAATGCAATTTCTGAAAATCGTGCGAAACATCATTGAAAGTGCAACTGGATTCGCCAATGAGAATCAATCGATACTACCGTATCCTACCGTACCCTACCGTACCCCATTTCAGTGGACCACTCCGGCGCCCTTCGCGCAGCCCTTCGTGCCGCCGGCGCAGCGTGAGTCACCGTCTCTCACTTTCGCACGCTCTCTCGCCCGGCAGCGACCGCGAGAGAGTACGCAGCTTTGAGAGAGAGTATTGATCGTTTACCGTACTATTCTGATTATCGATTGCAGCTCCAGATATTCATCCTACCCTGATCCCTGCGCCGCCTCCGCTCGACACGAGACAACAGAGATCAGGTCTGACTCTCTCATATCTGCACGATCTCTCGCCCTGTCTCACAGCGAAAGATTTACTGTAGGCGTAATTATTGATTTTATAGAGATTTCGCTGACTCAGTAACGAATGTTCTTGTTCCACTTCATTTATCCGAACCGGCTGAAACCTAACAATCATTCTCACTTTGCCAATTGCAAACGTTTGCGGTACAATGAGCGGTCGATGAATTACAGTGCTGTCAATCAATATTATCTGAATCAATCGATAATCCAGGTCCCCAACCGCAGTTTGACTGGAAGGCCGAGTCTAAACCCCGGCTCGTGAAGCAGAGCTCGTGGGAGCAGAGCGCGGACAGGACGATCACGAAGTGGGTTGAGGGATACGGTAGAGAGATACGGTAGCTATCGATCTCGGCTACGGTAGTTGTGGAGAGATGCTGTAGTATTCCAATGTTGATGACACCAGTCAAAAATGCTATTGATTTTTCGAATTTTCGAATTGGTTTCAGAGCACAAAGAACTAGGAAGCGCGACCGCTTTAGTCAATAAACATCGCATAAATTCTTCACCATAAAAAAAACTCACATATCTGTGGGATACCAAACTCAACGAAAGAAGGGCTGTTTTTTTTCTCGACAGAAACAAAACATCACAAAGATGGCCTTTCCAGAACCGGCATGGCGCCTAAGAAAAAATTGAGCGAAATGTGTTTGTTCAGTCAAGAAGGAAGAGGGTTCAGACTGCAAGCAAGATGATGCTACGTGTCTCTTCGACACAATCTGTCCCGATGTTTTCAGAGTTGCTCAGAGCAGTGGGTACCCAGGGCATCCAACCGGGGGTACCCAGGGTACCCTACTCACCTAATTAGTCCCTCATTGAGTGCACATTCCAGAACGGGCATGGCTGGTGACACTTCGGGCGAGACGCAACCGCAGAAGCTGATGACCACGCAGAGGTCAGCTTTCTTTTTCTTCTTTCCCAGTGATTGCTCAGACAACATGGATCCCATATGGGATCTATGTTGTAACATGGCAGATTTGATACCAAACAGTTGGGTGCGGAACAGATATAGGTTTTTTTCGAACGACAGATGCTGGAGAGGAACTTTCGAAATAGATTTGGATCTCGAGTCGTTCATCTCTGAAGCGCAACCGAAACTCAATCACCACACATGTCTTTCGTCCTTGCTTTGTGATCGCACCAGTCCTCAATACTTTTTCCTACCTATCTTTGCCGATTTGAAGAAAAGCTCTTTCGCGAACTTTCAAGAGATTTCTCCATTCCAGAGTGACTCCAAAGAAGCGAAAGAGAGGCGAGAGCAGCATGAACCGGGATACGATGGAGACGATTCGGAGTTGGAGGAATCGGCTTTACAAGGTGACCGGAAGTCATTTTACGGTTCCGCATTCGGAGTTCCCGGCTTTGATCAAGGGGTTAGGTCAAAGATCAAAGATCACCCTTCAGGCCTTCAAACGACACGACGGCAGCAATCCTCACTCCATTCAACCGCCGACGAGAATCAGTCGACTGCTGTCGAATAACACTTCTGGTGAGACTAAGATGGCTTCACAATTCTCATGCACTCACTGAACTTGTGCTATCACAAAGGAAATTTAACCTAGTGCCCACATGAGTTTGTTATGCAAGTGAAGATCAGGCTGCTGTCGAATAATACTTCTGATCAGTTCGAATTTCGCTGCTCACTTGCACGCAACACGTTTTCTCACGCCCGCAATTTTTGATTTTTTTGTTGAATTTTGCCGTCCATGACAATCATTTTGCAGTCATTCTTTACATATCTCAATTCTCGCTGAAACATACCCCACCATCCACACCCGTCGTTCGATCGTTTTCTTTTTGCCGCCGTTCAACCCACTTTTCAGTGCAATCATCCACAGCTGTTTACTAACCGCCAAGCAAACCGCGGCTCCTTCCAGGAAATCCATTGTTATTCTAACCCAATCTCGTTTGCCGCGTAATCCACTGTGCTGAGACAGGGCAGTAATACCAGTTATCCCCCTTCTCATCTCACTTTCTCCCTTTCTCTTCCTTCCGCTCCGATGATCGCTCTGTAGAAAAAAACGACTAGCGAGGGTCTCGGTCTCTCCGTTTCCCATGGTCTCTCGTCAATCAGTCGAAATATGAGTGTAGGAGGATTGACGAGAGCAGTATAATTGGTTAGAGATACCACTCTGATCTCGCCCGAGCGAGGAGTGAAAGGCATTTGTACAAGCGAGAACCGGGCAGAGTGGTTTCCATGTTACTCAAAGTATTGTTGATGAAGGGCTGGGAATTGCCTTGTTTAGCTGGGTCGAGGGCAAACTAAAAGAATTAGGACCAGGAAAGATAATAGATTTCGCATCGATATACACTCTCATAGACCTCTTCATGCGTCTTCATTCTGGAAAGACCTCTTCATGCGAACTATCGGACCCACTTTCTTGAGACAAGCAAGAAGCCAGAAGTGGCCTGCCATGCACATCAGAGCCTACTCTTGATAAATATGTTAAAATCCAAATTCAAACACTCTCAGAATGATTCCAGCAAAGTGATCAGAGCAGAGATAGAGCAGAGTCACTGGATAAGGATGAAAGCATGGTTATTCAGATGTTCATTCCAGGAAGCGGCAGTGAACTGCTCGAGTTCAGCAATCAGACACCGCTCGTTGCGGATAAGAACCTCCAGATGTTGAAGTCGAGGGATCCACAGGTATCCTCCTTTCTTTTCTCCGAGTTTAATCCGAGTATCGAATGAATCACTGAAGCAGCCGCTAGTTAGATGCTTCCTGATGCTCAAGTCGAGGGATCCACAGGGTTCTACAGTTTTTTTCATGAATATACCGCAAGTGGCTGCAATCAAGCAATTATTAATTGTTTGCAAGAAAATGACACGAGATCACTGAAACGACCACGAAAACGATGGTACGAAAGATCTGTGAAACGTATTTTGCTTTTAGCTGGTTGTAATCTTTCAGCAACACCATGTACAACGGCATGTGCAGCAGCAACCAACGTACGGAATGGACCAGAACGGAAAGGTGAGAGGGCTCTCAAAATACATCTACATAGTGATCTATGAACAGCCTTTAAAAATTCCGATCGAGATTGCAAAGGTGATAAATGCTTTAGATCGCCCCGATGTTCGGCATGGAGCGACAGGGCTACCGCTTCTCCGGTCAGCATCAGATGCCTGTGTATGTTGAATTCCTCTCCCTTCTCGCCAAATCCGAATCCTAAAGTCGTGTGCGTTTCAAACAACCGAATATGTTCCACCGTATTCACAAAGGCCATTTTTCACTCCACAAACTGATCTGATCGCGGCTTCAATCTCAAAAAAATCACAACCAATTCCAGTGACTACAATCAACCGACCGCCCTCTACCTGCCTCCATCCGCTCCTCAAGGATACTACACGACTCCTCCCCCACTTCCTGCGGCTTTCTACACCACCCCGGCCTACTACAGTACCCCGGGCTACAGTACCACGCCCGGTCCCTTCACGCTCTTCCCTCCGCTCAAGCTGAACTACGTAAGTTCGTCTCCGGAGATGAGGAGAGGCTGGATGTCTGCATTGAGCGAGAATCTCGGACCGCATCTGTTTTGGTTGCAAGGGAGGTGATGGTGGAGTCCCGGATCGGCCCATGAAATCAGTTAGGCGAATTTTTTTATCTGAGCTGACTTGACCGAATCGTCAGCTGATCTTGTGAAGTTCACCGCGGAAACCAGTGAAGAATCACTCCTGATTCGTTGTGTTCCCTGACTATCCTGCATTCATATTACCGAAGTTCCCTCTTTCATGTCCCATTGTTGCGTGTATTTTGTTGTTTTCATCTAATTAATAATTTATAAATTGTTGGCACTCTGCATGGTTTTCTTCATGGTTGCACATGGTGGAGGGTTTGCTCACACACATTTTACATCTTGTCTCAAAGGCGAATATTTTGGACTTTGAAACAGTTGGACACACTTGGGTTTGGGTGGTGGACACGGTTGACTACTTTTTCTCTCCTTTTTTTTGGTTCTCTACTGGGAGTGGGTGGCGGGAATAATCTGTTGTGAATGAGAAGGGAACCTCTAATGTCAACTTGAACCTCTAATTTCATAAGATCAAAGATCAAAGCCCTCTCCGTTCTAGCACGCTCAGCCCACCTCCGATGACTTTTACTATAAGCCGACGCCGCCCGTGACTGAACCGGTTCGTTCATGTAAATCTTTGAAAAATATCAACCCCGCTATTTCAAAAGCTCCGAAGATCAAAGATCACGAACTCCCTCGTATAACGTTACGGAGGGCCTTGATCAAAGATCATCCCCCACTCGTCCATCTCAGACACCCTCGCCCACCCTCCCCACGATGCTCACTCCTCCTCCCCGTCAAGATCCCCAGGAGGAATTCGAGCTGGGCGAAGAGGCCCCGCCCCCTTCCGAGAGACAAGCTGCGATGAGTGGAGTCACGGTGAGGCTTTCATCCATTCTACTTTAGACTAAAGTCTTCAGTTCACGAACGTAACTCGCTGAATATATTCTTGAACGGACTCCTCGAGACCCCAGTAATATCATACTTTTTACCGAAAGTCGATATCTTGACTCTGAAGCGCGCTTGAGCCTAAGACGTGCGCGAAACTATGCCCAAAAGGGGCGGAGCTTGCGGTCCCTAGATTGACTGCTCACCCCTTCCCGTCCTGCGGACGACCGAGAGACACTCGGTAATGGTAATGGTAATGAAATGTCTCTCTTCATTTCGGCACTCTCTCGCCTCCTGTGATGGTAAAGGTAAAGTTGCAACCACAATCAAGGCGATTTTACAGTCGTAAGACAACGCCTGGTGGGGTACACCGGTAAGGCCGGGTACTGACAGACCTACGTATCCCATGCTGGTCAGGCTTCTAGGGCATGTCCTGTGTCCTGTGATGAGTAGTGATGAAATTAGTTGTTTTTTGAAGCAATAAAGAAGAGCTTATTGCAGCAAATATATGTCCGAGAATGTATGCTCTCTTTGAAGCACATTTGAGTGTGTAGCGAGAATTGGAATACATTTTAAAGGATTGCCTAATAATAACGCAATTCCAGTGCGCCGACGGCTCCTGCAACCCCGTGCAGCTGCCGCAGCAGGTGCAGGAGGTACGGTAGTTATGTAAAATACCGTAGTAATATCGATTGGTTACGGTAGTAATCAATCAATATAGGTGCAAGAGGTAGGCTGCAGGGGTCACGGTACTCTTGCTACATTAGTTTCTTCAGCTACTGCAATTGTATCGATCGGCCGAAAATAGGAAGATCGTTAGAAAACTACGGTAGTAGAGTACAATTCTTTAATTATGGTAATATGATCGTTGCCTTATAACACCCCACTCAGCATGAGTCTGATACAGGATGATTATGATTTGTATGATTATAATATTATCGATTGGTTACGGTAGCTGAGGATCGATAAATCAATACTTCTTCGTTGCAGGAGCTCACGCCCATCAACGAGGACAAGTGCAACAGCATGCGGCTGAAGGAGATCATCGAGCGGGTGAGAGGGAGGAGTTACTGTGTTTAGCAGCTGACCCCATTCCTGACCTGCAAAGCTCCCGGTTCTCTGAGCTAGAAAAGCAAGTGGCTGATATCGTCCAGGTCTAGACTTTTTCGGACAGTGAAAATCGAGTAAATTTTCTGAATAAGTGCGGGCATTCTAACCAGGACATCAACTGATACTATTGATCACTCCAGAACATCGTCCCCAACGACGCTGAGGCGTCGAAACGAGCAGTCCAGGCAGTAGCCGAGGATGTAACTGGGAGGTAATGCCTTCAGTGTCCAACCACGTTATCCTTAGGAAGTCTCTCGCTCTTTTCTCTCACTAGCAAACTCTTTCTTCTATTTCTGTAACCTGGTTTCGCATCAATTGATCATTTTGGAGGGGAGGGAGTCATATTCGGAGAGGAAAGATGTAAGAGGTCACTGGACGGTTAAAAGATTGAAGGTGTAATCATTTTGTTGTTTACAAGACACTTTTTGAGAAAGTGAAAATAACCTTGGCAAAGTTGAAAAAATCGATCCGGTCCAAAACTGGTGTGCTTGTAGTACACACCGAGTGTAGCACACCTGCACCATACGGAATCACCAAGATCGTTTTTCGACGGGTGGTGATGTATGTTTCAGTGAAACGTAACCCAACCGACTTTTCGATTTCGCAATAGTTTCAAACCAGCATGAGTGCATAAAATGCGCAAAATTCAGGTGATCATTCACCCCAAGTTTCATCCCGATTGCTTTCCAACTCATCGAAAAAATCGAATTATTTCATATTTTAATTTGCAACTCAGCGGGGAGTTATGATAGTTCGCTTTTTTATTTTAGAAATAAGAAGATAAACTAGTAATCTTGCTTCCATAGAAAGATGAACGAAATTTAAAAATACACATTGGCTCAATTTTGGCAAAGAACGCGCAAAACGTCGAATAAAATCAGTTCTCGATAGGATAAATTACCGTATCCATTTTT
>LS501635.1:36994-61221 GCA_900490845.1 Pristionchus japonicus | reverse complement strand
GAAAGCGATCGGGATGAAACTTGGGGTGAATGATCAACTGAATTTTGCGCATTTTATGCACTCATGCTGGTTTGAAACTATTGCGAAATCGCAAAGTCGGTTGGGTTACGTTTCACTGAAACATACATCACCACTCGTTGAAAAACGATCTGGGTGATTCCGCATGGTGCAGGTGTGCTACACTCGGTGAGTACTACCAGCACACCAGTTTTGGACCGGATCGATTTTTTCAACTTTGCCAAGGTTATGAACAAAACTTTTCACTTTCTCAAAAAGTGTCTTTTACAATACTACTCCGCTAGCAATGGAATGCAACGCACACCATAGCTTATATAGTCTCTCTGAAACATACCGCATCGTAAGGCGGTTGAGCGTCTGCGACTCAACGGAGCGAAACGCCCAACCGCGTTATCATTAGGAATCTCCGATTATTGTCTTCTCCTAGCAGCTTCATCGTTTCTGTCCTTTCTTTGGCCTAGTTTCGCTTCAGTACCTTCAAGAATCTTTACTGCTCCTGAATTTCAATACATTCTTCAGATACTTCGACGCCATTTGTGGAACTGGATTCTTCTCGTACATCGGTGAGTTGTATTCATTGATTTGAAAGTTTTGAAACTATCTATGTTTGCATTTTCGCGAACTTTTCTCATGGCACACTGACTAGTTTGATAAACGGTCAGACGTGAATCTAGCATTTTGATATACCGAACATTTTGCTTTCATCTAAATAGAGATTTTACATCTAGCATTGAGAGTCACTGATCTGGCAACATTCCAGCGCACACCGACGAATTCTGCCAGGCGTCCGCAGCCGGCGTCAACTGCTATCTGTTCAGTCCCGTTTGTGGCAGCACGCAGAGCAACGTCGTTCGTGAGTGATCTTTGATCTTTGAGCTTTGAACTTTGATCTTCAAACTCAATTGATCTTTGATCTTGCAGCCTTCAAGAAGCATCGCAAGCGAACGACGCTACTGAACAAGAACTGATTATCGACGCTGAAACTTGCTAGTCGTTTCTATTTTTAGTTTTAACTTCAACTAGATTGTAACCGTCACTTCGCATTGAACACGCGGGTTTCCGACACAGCAATAATCGCATTTCCTCCATATAATTCCAGTCTCGTGCAAGATCAATCGATAAATCGAAGATTTTCCAGAAGAAATATGAAATGTTGCATGAATGATTTCACAATATCTGCAAAATTCAATTTTTTATTGATCATGCAGTGGTGCATCGCATTTTCTCACGCTTCTCCTCCATAAAAATCCCTTCTTTGCTCCTCAATGCCATTCCACGATGAATCTTCTCTTCTGCCTTCTTTTACTTCTCCCCGCCTTCAGCAATGCCGATTGGTCTGAAGATCCCGATGGAAAGAGCCTTTGCAACAACGAAAAGCTAAAGGATTTCATGGTTCAGGTTTGTTATTGCAAATATTAATGATTTGTTCTCAGTAACGAATTCGGTTGTTACAGAATATTGACCGTGCTCGCGTGACAATGTTGGCGTTTGAATTAAAATCTGCAGCTGAGAAAGCATTTGGAGGGTGTGGTCGCATCTGATTATGGTTACCTAAAACCTTTTTTTTGCAGAATATATACGACGTTCTGTACGGATGCCTCTAGTTATGTCTCCGCTTCTCGCAAGTTTTTAATTTTGTTTTTTGTTTTTGTTTTTTGTTTTGTTTTGTTTTTGTTATTTTTTCATGATGATGAAACAATTTACTACTATTAAGATGTGGTCTCGGACGAATACTGTTTCGCATCTTCATCAAGAGCCAATTGTGTTATCTTCCGACAAAACGATGAACCGAACTGCACCAACTCTAAGGGTATGCTCTGGCATTTTCATCGCCGATTTAAAATAAAACTTACACTTAGTTAAATTACAGTTAAAAATAAATTCTTATGAAGTGAAAGCTAGGTGAAAGCTTGATATATAATTTTTCAGATTCGAACAAGCTACCTTCGGATATTAGAGATATCATTGACTGACCTGATGAAAACTACCCATTGAAATTCATGTGATCCCCTCCATCCCTGCATAAAATAAATTAACCAACTGAATTCTCCATCTTATTAACGGTTGTTTATGCTCGGGTGTTTGTGTACACAGAATGGGGCTTGTAATGGCGATTCTCTCGTCTCTCCAATGGAATGGAATGTGTGTATTCTCGATCGATCGATCAATAAACCGGGAAAGTGCGGAACTACGATAGCCGGGGAAAGGAGTGGAATGGGAACAGGAGGAGGGTACAACCCATAGAAGGGGCGAGAAGGTTTGATGGAAGTAAGTGTGAGATCGTGATTGGATTATTGATTGGTTGGGTGGGGTCAGGAATCAACCGATACAATCAATCGATAGTCTAGTGCGACCAGGAGCTCTTGCGGCCGTCCTTCTTCTGCATGGAGCGAAGAGGCTCGCCCTGAAATGCGGTAGGTGTTGGATACGGTAGTGGCCCGGTGAGTCAGATTGGAAGTTCGGTGGGTCAGATTGCTCACCTGGAGGTAGGGGTTGGGCGCGTGGTGGGCCGGGTCGATCGAGCGCTTCTTTCTGGGGATCTGCAATGTTACTTTAAGTTACTGGAATCGATGCGACGAGTCATGCTCGGCCTGATAAATTCTATGAAGTTGTCGTAACAGAATCATGAGTGCGCCCCAGCGAACTCTCTAACTACGGTAATCGACTCACGAAGCTCTCTCCTCCTCGCTTCTCGTGGAACTTCTTGGCGATCATGGCCTGGTGCTCGTTGTCGTCGTCCAGCATGTTCTGAATTAAATAATTAAATAAATTTGAATAAATCAGTTTAAATAAATCGATAATCAATCGATAATCAATAATCAACAACTACAGTACCTGCAGGTTGTCAGCGGAGTCGCTCGCCTCGTCCTTGGCGCAGCTGAACGAGCGAATATTACGCGCTTTCAGCACTCCCGATCGATAATGGAATATTTTTTTGTGAAACAAGATTGCGCCCCAGCGAACTCCTTGACTACGGTAGTCGACTCACTTGAACATGTGCTCTTGGTCGCAGATGCAGTGCTTACCAATTTTTAAAGCTCTCTAGCACTTTGCCTTTCGCATTTTATACTTTCGGAATCATGATTGTGCCCCAGCAAACCACTCTCGCCCCACCGAACTCCTAAACTACGGTAGTCGACTGGTACCAAACTCACTTGAACATGTGCTCCTGGTCGCAGATGCAGTGCTGGCCGGCCTGGTACTCGCGACTGAACTCGGCCGAGTTCTCGAACTCCTCGATGCATCCGTGCTCCTGAGAGGAAGAGATACGGTAATCGATAGGGTACTGTGGGAATACGATAGAGTTATTGATTATTGATTCAAAAAATTGAGATGCATCCGTCTTCCTGAGGCGAAATATTGCGTTCTATGGGTACGGTAAGAGTATTGATTATTGACTTTAATTGATTTCTAAATGCTAGATGCAGCCGTGCCCCTGAAGGGGGAAATATTTGGGTACGGTAGGGGTACGGTAAAATATCGATCGAGAGGATACGTTTATTTTTCCCTTTTTTTCTACGAATACTCACAAGAATAAAAATCATTCTCGCCGTTCCACTTTTGAAAACCGTGTGAAACAGAACGTTTCCTTCGTTCTCGCATCTGGCGGATATGTTTCACACATCATACGAAAGCTGTGAAAATTAAAAAGCCTCGATTCGCCTGGTGCATGCTTTCAGAAACAAAAAACTTTCAAAATGTTTCACTGCTCTTTGTATCTTCAATCGAGTTCATAATTTCGATTCAGGCTAAAATCATAATTTAGCACCAGGATACTGCAAGGTTACGGCAATCGATCATCTTACCGCCTTGAATCCCACAAGGCATCTTTAAAAAAATCATTAGCACTCCCCAACCGCGCGCTAAGGTTACGGTAAGGTTACGGTATGGTGGAAAGCTTACCGCAGTGTATCCCACGGGGCAGGGGTTGGGCGGCTCGCAGTACGCGGGCAGCACGTTGTCCGACTTCACCTGAAGAATTTTTTTTTTAGAAATATCGATTTTCGAAACTGCTGAAAACTTTTTGTTTGTGTAGAGAGACATGAAGCCAGAAGATATCGATTTTCTCAGAGTGCGTTTCTCATAACTTGAGAGGGAACTGAAGCGAGAGACTAATCGATTATGCGCCTCGACGTTGTCTAATGCGCTGGAAACGGGGAGAGAAACGAGAGAGAAACGGCGAAAAATTGAGATGAGGAAGTAGAATTCGAGCGTTTTCGCATCGATTTCGGTTAGATTTTACATTTTTTCTTTTATTTTCGAAAATAAATAAATTTACAAACCTCCGCTCGGTGCTTGTACTCTCCGTCCTCCGTGAGCTGCTGGTCTCCCTCTCCAGCGCCTGAGAAATAAAGACAGTTATCGATTCGTCTACCTACCGTACTTGTACCTTATGTATCGACTCTCTCTAGTAGCCTCTCGCACTCAACGCCTGCTAGTACAAACCTCACGGTACGATAGTGCATGCTAATCACACTGGCGACCAGGTAAGTCAGACCTCGATTTCCACACCTACCGTACCCCCGGTCATGTACTTGGCGAACTCTCTATCTCCAGCGAGTGCATTATTGATTTTTCTACTTTCTATAAAATCACTTCTCGATCGCCTCCCCTACCGTACCTCCGGTCATGTACTTGGTTCCGAACTTCAGGGGGCCGGTGGGCAGTGGCTCCGCGTCCCTCGCCGCGATGCCGCCGAGAATGTCCGAGTCGGACAGCGACAGGCCGTTCTGAATGCCGGCTTTGAGATGAGGGAATTTACGGCTTTCTCCGACTCCATTTCTTTCCCCATCTGTCCTTTATCTCAAGGGCTCGAGGGGGAGAAAAGAAAACGACATGAATTTACTTTAGTATCCCTAATGTCATTGTTCACTTCCTCATTCACTGACAATGAGAGATGAAACAGAATTTTACTTCATTCGGAAGAAAAAAAGGCACAGATGGGAAGGAAGTTGAAGCGAACTAGGTTACAAAATAACAGTAACGGTAAAGCTGCTAGGATGAGAGAGGGAAATTCCTTAGCTTTCTCACCTCGGCCAGATCCAGTTGCGCCCATGTGGTGCCGATGAGGCAGAGGACTAGGGTCCCAAGCATACCTGCAATGATAGGATTTTTAGAATAAAGGAGGAACATCTCAAACATGCACGAAAATCGATGAAATGTGAGCATGTGAAACGAGATTCTGGCACTCTAGTAAGTGGAAGACTGACGTCAATGCTTCTACCAACAGAGATGAGAATTCCGTGTAGATTAGAAATACGATCTAGTAATTCTGAGAGATCTACGATAATTCAGGAAAAGTATACGAAAAAATCGTCATTTCTCATCCATAGTAAGTGGTAGGTTGACGTCACCACGAGAGGTGTCAAAATGATGGAATGTGTGGGGAAATGCTGGCAAACAAGAATCTTTGCGCTATCAGGACTATCAAAAGGGCATTTCCATCGCAAAACTAGGTCAAATTGCACTGCGAATCTTCAGAAGGAATAAGCGGGAGGAGTGAGCCCAGAGCTTTTCTCCCCCTAGAAGGAAGGAGAAGGAGGAGGGAGAGAGGAGGCTCCGCGGCCCGATCAATAGTGTCCCGTGAGGAGGGAGGAGGAGAACCTAGAAAGGGGGGAGGGGCGAGAGAGCGTGCGAGGCTTGGAGAGCGGCAGACGACGTGAGCGACGAGAGAGACTACCGTAGACGACGAGGGGAGATTCTGAATACCGCACGTCATTGGGATATCGAGAAGAGGCTTCTTCACACAAATGATGAATGGATAGACCCGATTATGAAGGAATTATCGACTTTCCATTCCTTGTCCAAATTCGAATGAAGTTCACATAAAAAGCGAAAGATATACGAAAATATCATTAAGCGAATGAGAGAACATTAACTAATGAAGCCTATCGATCGAAAAGCAAAGAGAGGGCTGAGGCCTGCTGAAAGCCGAGAAGGGGTAGGTCAAACAGAGAGGCGGGGTGTGAAAATAGGAGGAAGCGTAGGTCAAAGTCCCTCCGCTTCTTTCCGCTTTCGCAAGATGATACTTACAGGGCCCTTATCAGCTTCATGAGTCAGCTTAACGTGCTTCGCAATCAATATTCAAGTTTCGTATAATTCTACGAATCTTTCATGTCAGAAAACGCGATTGGTAAAGTTTTATGATCGGCCAAGTTGCTTTCGCAAGATAACATTCGTTTTGCGTGTGCATAGAATGTGATACTTGGCCGTTATCTCGTGAATCACCTCACGCTAGTCAAGCACAGGCGGCTTTTTTCTTGTCATGCTCGGTTTCTCGCCATTATCAATACATTCGGCTGGTAGACCGACCGAGAGATAAAGGAGAATGGAGAGAGTAGGACCGTCGAAGCGATGCTTTTTCCTTGTCACGGCCGCTTTCTCTCCATTTCCTTGTTCTTATCAGCTAGACAGAGCGAGAGAGCAGGGAGAATGGAGAGAGTCGGACCATCGCTTGGGAATCATAGAGGCTTTTTCCTGGTCACAGAGCGATTCTCGTCATTTCAACGTTCTTATCAGGTAAGAAGAGCGAGAGAGCAGGGAGAATGGAGAGAGTCCGAGCATCGCTTGAGAATCATAGGGGCATTTCCTTGCCAGAGCGCCTCCCTTCCCCTGGATCTCTCCATTATCAATGTTGTCACCGGGCAGACAGACCTCTAGAGCATGCGTAATGCAGAGAGTCGAACCATCGCTTAGCAAGCGGGCCTTTTTCCTTGTCATGCTCCGATTTTCCCACTATCAATACCAGGTAGGAAGAGCGAGAGAGCAGGGAGAATGGAGAGAGTCAGAGCATCGCTTGGGAATCATAGAGGCTTTTTCCTGGTCACAGAGCGATTCTCGTCATTTCAACGTTCTTATCAGGTAGAAAGCACGAGAGAGCATGTGCTATTGAGAGAGGTTGAGCATCAAGCGGCTTTTTTCTTGTCATGCTCGGGTTCTCTCCATTTCCATGTTCTTATCAGGTAGAGAGACCTTCAGAGCATGTAGAATGGAGAGAGTCCGAGCATCGCTTGAGAATCATAGGGGCATTTCCTTGCCAGAGCGCCTCCCTTCCCCTGGACCTCTCCATTATCAACGTTGTCACCGGGCAGACAGACCTCTAGAGCTTGGGCTATTGAGAGAGTCGGACCATCGCTTAGCAAGCGAGCCTTTTTCCTTGCCAGAGCGTCTGCCTCCCTTCCTTTCCTCCTGTCACTTTCGGACTGCAAGCTCGCTCTGATGGGAGCCATTTATGCTGTGTTTTGCACTGACAACATGTCTCTTCGTTCCATCTGCTTTTTTGTAGACTTGAGTCGTTTGTGGAAAATGGAGAGACCTGCTGACAGTATGAACAACCTCTCTTTATTCCTCGCTCTGTTTCGCTGCCCAGAGCTTCGAGATTGCGAGCCATTAGAAGAGGCGGATTCCCCGTTCTGATTTTCCCTCTGCCTCCTCCTCCTCTCTCCCTCTTAGTACGGTGCGACAGCGCCTCGTCAACAATCCGATATCATTTCTGCCTCGCCTTTCTCGATAGTTTCCCAGGAATATTAGTAATTCCAATGGAAAATTTAACAATTTATAAGAAAAGTCAGTGCTCGATCGGGAACTGTGCCGGTTACTGTGGAGACAGTTCCAATATCGCACCACGCACTGTACGCACGCGCCGCCGCACCCACGCGCTTGCCCTCTCGATCCCTCTCGCAACTAGCCCTCGCTTATTGCGTTCCTGTATTTCAATAAGCGCCAAACTCTACTTCAATCTGCTACCTCTCTACATAGAGAAACATCTTCATTCCTATGTTAGTTTTCGAAAATTTAAGAGACGCGTTTCGCGAATAAGAAAACTGTTGCTATATTGATTCGATTTGCAGGCGATTAGAGCTAGAAATTTCCTGTTCGTTCACTCGCCACTGTCAGTTAGTGTCCCACTTGCTCAAATCGCGCACTTTCTTTTGACTAACTATTTACTTTTCATCGCGAGTTTTCCTAATGGTACATTATCTCTGCTCTTTAAAGTATCTTCTTAGTTCATCATTGATGATGGTTTAGGTAGTATTATTAATTAATTAATTAATTAAATAATTGAAGGCTAATGTCGAGCTTCACTCGCTCGATCTCTCAACGGTTGACCCGTCGCAGGAGGAGGAACAACACGGAGAATGCGCCCGTGGTGAGTCATTTTTATTGAGAAAACAGTGATCCTACTCGCATTTTGAAGTTTGCAAAGTAAGAGGTGTTTGAATGTTGTGAAAAGTTGACAAAGGTGAGTACGAAGCCAAGGTTGCCCTTTTTCAAGATTGTAAATAAAGTTTAATATGGAGTTGTGAGCTAAAGAGAAGTTGCACCAAACCCTTTCAGTTGAAGAGTTCAAGATGCATGTTTGAATCTAAAGAGTAGTCCCGAAACCTTCAATTTCCTCCCAATTTTTGCTTCCCATTTGATGGAGATCCTCCTGAACAAACAGACAGATTTGAGAAACAGACGAAGAGTTACTCTATCAAACTCCGTCGATGCAAACCATGGCAAAACCGTTCTTTCTAAACCTTATTTTTCGATTTATTTCTAGAGTTATGACAAATTTAACTCGCGCACACTCATCTAAGTCACTCTCTTCAATGTAAACATGGGCGATTGACAGGTTCTTTATTGGAGAGTAATCATTTTCTCGTGATGCATTCCATTATTTTATTATTAATAATACAGGCTCCTCCGGCTCCAGCTCAAGATGCGCTAGCGCTCGCCTCTTCAACCGTTGTCGTGCCCCAGAACAAACCGTCAGTTAATTAATTAATTTTAACTCTAATTAAATAATTAATCATTCGTTTTCCACTATACACGGTTCGCTAACCACAACAAGCGGTTGGTAGCAACAACAACAACATAGACAATAGCACTGGCCTTGCATTGCATTCCAATTAGTAGACCATTCAAGAAGTAGTCCAATGCTGGTCTCAAATTGGTCAGACAACGCGAGAGAGTATGTAATTGGGATAGAGTTGGCGCATCTCACAATGACTGACAGAGACAAGTAGTCACAGCTGGCGCGCCTTCTCTGTCAGACTAGTGAAGCCTGAGTGGGCTGACGCAGCAGGGGTGAGAAGCTGGCGTGCTTCCTGCTCCCTTCCGGTCCTGCCTCTCATCTGGGCCTCGATCAAGACCAAGATAGACCTTTGAGGCTTCTTCTTTCTTTTATTGCACCTATTTCAATGGCGATGATTGCCGATTGCCCGTTGTTCACGTTTAAGCTTGTCTTTGAAACCTATTTTAAAAGTTGAGTGATAGTTCAAAGTGTGAATAGACAAGTTGGGTACGCCCTCAACTCACTCTTCCCCCTTTTTGATTAGCTTGATTCCGCGGCAAGAAACCTCCCGAAATTAGCCAAAATCACTCAAATCGCGTGATATTTTGCGGGCGCTGGCCGTAGTAAACAGTCGTCGACGATAAACTAGCAGTCATGTGTCATCTTTGCTTGCTTTTCGTGAATTTTCCTTCAAATTCTAAAATTAGTCCACGCAATTTCGCTTGACATCTGGAAAGTTCGCTTCGTAAAGCGACAGAATGAGAATAGAGCGCTTCTCCTATTGATCGCCGTTTAGCAGTAGCCACCAATCTTCCTTTTCATCTTTCGTTCCCCGTTTTTCGCTTATCTATCCGTATCTTTGTTGGTGTTGGCGCGGAAATCACTGGGGATTTGAGGCTTTTGAACGCGCAGATGTTTCTTGAAAGCATCCGCTCTTTCTAGTCTCTAGAGTCGTTCAGTTCCGCCTTTTTGATGCGCTGAGTTTCAACTTTTGAAAGCGAAAAGTGTGTTTCACGCTGTACTTATTGTCCATTGAGATAAGAGTGATCGATATTTCGTAAGTTTCCGCCCTAAATATCTTCATTGTTTCTCTGATCGTAACCCGTTGTTCCTTTTCCTTCCGGCTTCGCTTCTACCCATCGAATAGGCATCTGAATTGCATTAGTTCTGTCCTCCTGAGAGGAGAGCGAGATGCAGTCTTCTGACTCTCTCAACGTTGCCTGCTCTCTAGCACTGTTTGATAAAAAAAACAACGTTCGGATATGTCAAGAATTGGGGATGAAAGTCAACTCTCCTAATTCTCCATGTTCTCTAGCTGCCCAGGCAGTTTGAAACAGAATTCAGTAGGGGAGAAACGTTGTTCGATTAGGAAAATGGGGAAGGGATAAGGACAATGGGATTAGGAGAGGCCAGAGGTCGCGCTAATGAGGAGGGACGAGTGTAGATATTTTAGTTAGATCTATTTTGCTCGTTATTGTGATTACACCTTCGGATATTTCTTTTGATGTTCAAAAAGCAAGTGATTTCACAATTAATTCACTCTACGGCAAAGGTTTTCACAAGGTTTTTGAAACTCAAGAGAGCTTCACTGAGTTCCTGTGCTTGAACGGGATTTAGTTAGTTCCCTGTTCTCACAACCTCAGAAACAACGGAATCCTCTTTTGTCGCTCGGATTCCCTCATCTTGCTCTGATTGAAAAAAGGGCATTGAGTGTGAGAGAGAGAGCATGTTTGAGGTCTTCCCTCTTCCTCCTCTTCTATTCTCTTCTCGTCCCTTCTCCTTTCTCTCTCTTGTCTTCATCCATTTCTAGCTGTTGGCAGGGCCTCTTCCTTTTGTTGCGGGGGATGCATAGGTAATTTGCGTTATTGAATTTCGAAGATTGCGCCGAGAGCCAAAAGTTGGGTTTTAAAATTGTATTTCAAATATATATGATTAAATTTACAGTGGCCTGCTCACTCGAGGCATGGACCGTATCAGGAAGTCACTCAGGATACCCTCCAGGTATTTTTAACTATTAAAATTAATTAAATTATTTTAAAAAAAATTCTCAGACGCGGAGGCGGCGAGCTGGTGCGGAGCGACGCGTCTGCTGGAGCGGCCTCAGGTAGTTATGGTTGATTATCGATTAGTGATCCTCAATGTTCAGAATCTTGGGAATTTTGTCACATTTTGTCACACTCGTGATCACTCGCATAGTGTGAAAACTCTGCAGTGTCATCGTTTTAAGAGTTGGTGAAACATGCAACTCTTAGTTGACTCATTTAAAAAATTTCATTTCCAGGCACGGGCGGACCCGATGCGTGGCATCCGGATGAGGGCGCGGTGCGAGCCGGACTGTGCACTTTCCAAGTCAAGGTATGGGCTTTTAGGCTCGTTTTTTAACCTTTCTTTTTCGAAGGTGCAGCTCAAACACTGTAAAAATCTATACAAGTGGTGTTTTCAAATCACTGTGAAACGTATCTATCTCGACTTTCGTCTTTTGACTGAGATATTTCAAAAATAATCAGTTAGCGATAGCTCCTTCTCTCCTTCTTACAGTACTCATTACAGTACCTCGGTTCCGTGGAAGTTTTCGAGAGTCGCGGGATGCAGGTGTGCGAGGGCGCACTCAAGATGCTCAGGGTGAGTCGATTATTTATTTTTAAACATAGATTTTCAATGAATCCTTCCTGCGTTCATGAATTCAAAAACCTCAGTCAGTCAGTGTTTAAAAAATTATCAAAATCCGGGCTAACTGTGCAGAGAACTGTTTAGGATGCCTTTATTCGTTTTGTCGTTCAAAGTCCTAGATAATTATATAGTTTCCCATTCCAGCAGCAAACCAAGACGCCGATCAAGGCAGTCCTTCACGTCTCTGGAGACGGATTGAGACTCGTCGACCAGCAGAACCATCGAGGGCTGATTGTGGATCAGACCATTGAGAAGGTATGGTGGATTGTGAATCGAGAACTGATCTTTCAAAAAATAAGTGATGTAGAACCATCGAGGACTGATTGTCGGTCAGACGGTTTAGAAGGTGCGATAATTTGTGGTAATGGTAGCCTAAGAATCGAGGAAAAGGGTGCTTTTCAACAAAAGGGTACCTTTAGAACCATCGAGGACTGATTGTGGATCAGACCATTGAGAATGTACAGTAATATGGAGTGACGGCAACTTGAGAATCGAGGACTGATCTTTCAAAAAAATAAGTGCCTGTAGAACAATCGAGGACTGATCGTAGATCAGACGATTGAGAAGGTACGGTAAATTAAAGTTACGGTAGACTGGGAATCGATAATTGAACTACGTAGACACCGTATGGGCTTTGCTGAGCATTTGAAACGCACGATAAGAATGGTGTGTTTCACCGGGGTTACTTACCCACTCAACGAATTTGTCCTCAATGAATCTCGCTCTTGGAGTCTTCTCGATTAATCATCAATACTTCCAATTCCAGGTCTCCTTCTGCGCGCCCGACCGCAACAATGGCCGCGGCTTCGCGTACATCTGCAGGGAGGGAAGCAGTAGACGATGGATGTGCCACGGGTTCACGGCGATGCATGAGTCGGTCAGTTGGTGATAGAATAAGTACCGTACACCATTGTATTGCGATACGGTAATCGGCATGTAATCGATAGAAAAAGAGGCAGGGAGGGAAGTAGTAGGAGGTGGATGTGTCACGGGTTCACGGCTATGCATGAATCGGTTAGTTGACGATCAAATAATTACAGTAACCGTTATCGATATTGTAATCAGTGCGTAATCAATAGTTGTCATGCCAGAGAAGCTCGAAAAAAACGTTGGATTTGCCATGGGTTCACAATCGGTAAGTTGAAGGTCATTTTTTAGACAATTCGAGCCTGTGGCTAACAGACACCACTTCCAGATTTTAAAATTAGAAAAAAAAACATGTAGTGGTAAGATACGCCAGTTAGATTCGTAGACACTTCCAGTTTGCCACACTCTAGCATGTTCCCGCTATTCCTTCAAGCATGTGCTGTTCACTGAGAAAATTGTGAATAGTGTGAAAACGAGATATGATAATAATTCTTTATGAAAAAGTCGACAACGAATAGTATCAGTTTTTCCAGTGATGAACGAAGAATATGTCATCGTGGTGATGTTGGTAGCATAGACTTGCGTGTTGGGGGGAAGATGTGACGCTGAAATATCACTAACTAAATCATCTGATTTTGAGATTAAGTTTTCAAATATTTTTAGCAAGATGAAAGCTACAAATAATCTAAAATTCTATGGTATTCCTTCTCACCTTTTGTATAATTGTGATGACCAGATATTTGCATACGCTTCCACAGCGAAAGCGACCTCCGAATGTAGATCGGAGAAACTGAAGAATGAGTAGGCTTACAGATAATCTCCAATAAAATCAAGGGCACGGGCCAATAACAGAAATGCAACTCTAGGAGCTAAACACTATGCAATTATTTGAGAGCGAGAGACACTTTGAGGAAATCTGATCCGAAGCAAAGATAACTGACGAAATCAGCGAATCAAAATCTGATAGCAACTGATGAAATGAGGCTCCTCTCGACTCACCTTCTCGCTAAGAATCAGACTCGCCCCGCCCACTATTGGAACAGTTGTTCATTGAGGGAAGAGAGCATGAAATAGAGTGAGAAACAGAGATGTCAGACAGAAGTGCACTGCATCGAAAGATTAATTAGCGTTGAAGGAAAGGACGAGAAACATGACATCCTTACAGATTCATCCCAAATCCTATTGAAAGCACCTAAAAATTCAAATATAAAATAATCGATATTCAGGGCGAGCGGCTCTCGCACGCCGTCGGCTGCGCTTTCTCCGTGTGTCTCGAGCGGAAGAAGAAGCGCGACGAGGAGAATACGGTAGCGGCGGATAAGGTATTGATTGATTTGCAATCTAGTTTCCATAGCCTGTGTTTCCACAGGTTCCAAATGCCAATGTTCTATGGAAGTGTGTCTGTGTGCCTCCGAGCAAATGGGAGTGATAGTGATATTTAAAAAAATTAAAGATCGACGTCTCGAAAGCCCTCAATCCCGACTGGGAGAAGATGGGTGCTGCAGCGTCCTCGGCGAGTGGTGGAGAGGGAGGAGGAGTGGATAAGTGAGCAGTTTTATTTCACAGGCATTATTACTGAACATTTCGAAACTGATTGTCCATCGCATAGTGAACAATACTTATTAGTGTGGGGAAGGGCTTGAATATGGGGAAGGGGCTGTAAATTGACGAAGAATGAGGGAGGAGTGGATAAGGGAGTGAAACTTTGTTTTGATGGAATCATTCGATGGGGTTATCGGAAAAGACGTTGTTTGAACAAGTAATTCGGTAGCAAAGAAAAAGAATCAAGTGGAGACTAGTGTAGAGTGGATAAGTGAGTGGAGGGTTTAGAGTACTACTCTGTGCTTGATTGGAGAAACTGGTTCGACACTTATGATATAGTCTATGTGAAACTCAACGAGGCAAACAAATGAGTCGATCCTGAGAAAATATTCGTATTCCAGTGGTCTCCATCGCACCAATGCCGCCTATCAGTCCTTCCGGGCGATGCCCATGGCGGAGAGAGTGAGAGACCCGCAGGTGAGAAATGTGGACTAGAAATTTTTTTTTCATGGGACCCATAAGTTTATCGTTTTGCTCTTTCAACGTTTATCTTTTTAATAAGTTCTTTCGAATATTTACTGAGAAGGGCAGGCGATGCCCATGGCGGAGAGGGTGAGAGATCCGCAGGTGAGAAATTTGAACGAGAAGAACGACTTTCATCAGACCCACAAGCTGCTCAATCAACGTTTTTCTTTCGAATAAGTTTTTTGAATATTTACTGAGAGCTACAGACCATGACAGTGAGGGTGAGAGATCCGCAGGTGAGGAAGCTGAGAAATCTTCATGGATCGTCCAAAGCAAATCGGTAGAGAGAGTCTGATAGATCATCAGTAAATAAATTCGTGATTGTGGGTGAGAGGAAATGAATGAATGGAACACATGGTTAAAAATTAATTCCCAACATATTCAGTGTATGCTTCACTTATTTTATAGATTTGAGAAGCTTCACAGTCAATGATACGAGTGTGAATAGTACACAATAATGGGCAAATTATTTTAAATGTTTCTAGGGCGCCATCGTCCCTCTCCCTCCTAACGGCTCCCAGTCGGACGCCTCTAAGCTGCCTCCTCCCAGCATCGCCAAGCCTCGGCCATCCTCCAACCCTGCGCTGTTCGAGAGACAGGTATGAAATTGAGTATTCGCGGGGATCTTGAAGTTATGTTTCACTCGGTAAACAAATATCGCGGGATTTTCATTCAAACGATAATCGAAAAAGACTACTTCAGGTAATCAAAAATATTCCTAAAATAATAAAAAAGTAAAAAAAAATAAAAATCTGCAGGGCTCTCTTCGCGCGCCCGCCAACGACGCAGCCAACGTGCAGTTCCGGAGGCAGTTCTCGTTGAGGAATTATGAGAAGGTTAGTTATTTATCAAATTCGTTATCTATACGTGAAGAAAAGCACAAAGTTTAACGTGGGCACGTCTCGTTAAGCAACTATGAAAATGTGAACGTTTTGAAAAGTGTAGCCTCATACGGTTCTGTGAGACACTCATTTTAATATCCCCGTCCTCCCTCTCGTCTCACGCACAGTCCGCTCATGCGGTGGTTGGGAAGTGACAGGAGGGGATTTGCATTCAAAATCAGCGAGGTTTTCGGTGGCTCTCTCCTTTTTGCGCGTTCTCTCCCCGACCAGGCGCCATATCAGAGTGTTGAATGCGAAATCAGCTGCTCTAATTCTAACTTTCGAATTTTCGCCACTTCTCACATCACATCACGTTCGATAGTGTCAACAGTAGATAGTCTTCGCTTCAATTCGTAGTCAGCCAGTTCGCTCGTCATAATTCGTCTGTCGACTTCCGTTACTACATCGATCATCAGCTCCACTTCCTCTGACCAAAATTACGGGCGAATTCCTTTAAGTCCACTGCTTTTTCAACGTTCCGAGGACTCGAGCGAAAGCATCTCTACTTCCTCTGACCAACATTTACACCGCTTCAAGTCCAATACCCCGTCACCCGTTTTCACTAAATGGAGCGCGGCCGGGACTACCGCTACCCCCTGTCAATGGACAAGCGCGTCCGGAACCTGGTCGACTGCTTCGCGCGCCCTCGCGGACCCCTGCTCTCGCCGCTCCCTCCCGCCCCGAAAGTTACCGTACCTCCAGGCTATGAAGGTTACGGTAGCACCAGAACGGAGAAGGTCGCGAGCAAGGTCAACAATGTGAAAAAGCGCGTCGAGAGACTGCATGAGAACTATCGATTGCGCCAGTATCGATTGATGGAGGGCATCGAGAACAGCTGCTATGAGGAGTGGGAGTGGCAGATGATGATGGATGAGCCGATGGATACGGTAAGGAGGAGTATGGTAGTCGATTATCGATTTTTTTTGTCTTCGTTCGTGTACTCTAGTATCTTTCTCCTGTAAGCGCGAGGAATCATAGGAATCATGCGGTTGGGCGTCTGCGACCCAATGGACCGAATCGTCCAACCGCCTTTTCTCTGAATTTCTCTTTTTCTTGTCACTTCGTAGCAGCTATGCCGTTTCTGTTCTATTTGCAACCTAGTTTTGCTTCAGTAGAAATGGAAACTATCTGATCGCGAATTGATCTGAATGAGTCAGCTATTGATTTCGTTCATGACGCCCCGATTGATTCCTGCGTGGGGATAGGAATTCAACATGTTTCTGGATGGTGAGAGATCAGTCTGAATGGAGAGAGACACTTTGATTCCCTGTCGCTCTGTAATCGGATGAGAAGTGACAGGGACACGCGCGTGAGTGAGTGACAGTCGCATGGGAAAGTAGAATGTTGACTCTGTTTAGTGTATACCGCTTCTATATCAGGCCAATAAATGGATCGGGTGAAAACAGTATCAGGTAAAGGTTTTCTGGGAAGTATACACAACGAAATCACAACTGTCCTATTCGTTGCAGTTCATGGTAAAGCTGAAACACAAGCGAAATCCTCAACATCTTCTCGTTGCTAGAAATTGATACTGTTAATGGTGAATTTGAATCGGGCTTCAAATTCTATGAATGAATTAATCTTGTTTCCAGCCATACGCCTCTCCCTCGTCTATCGTGGGCGAGACGATCTCGGAGGCGGATGAGGGCGGAGGTTGGTCAATATTTTAGTTAATTAGAATTCCAGGAAACGTTCAATTATAGAGCGTTGATAACTTCTGGATACAACAGGGTACGAAACGGAATATGTTTCTGACTGATCATTTGACATCGATGTTGTTGCGTGCAACATTGACAGTTGTGTCGGCGATGTAAAACACTTATTCTGAAAGATGAAAACCCTTCTCGAACTGTTCAAACATAGATAATTCCTTTCCAGTCGGTCCTCTCCTCCTGCCCGAACTCGCAGATCTCGTGCCCACGTGCAGCCCGCACGCCAGTCCCAATCCCCAGTATCAGGTGAGGAGAAGAGTCGGATGAAGAAGTGAAACACACAACTTATCCACAATACAATGTGGTCTACAATCGCTTTAACTCAGACATCCGATATTTTTATTGGTACTCTGGAAAATGGAAATATAGAGTGTTTACCGCGCTGTTCTAAAATACGAACAAATATATCGGATGTCTGAGTTAAAGCGATTGTAGACCAAGTCCTAAGGAATTCATTGGTACCCCCGAAGTATGGTTTTTCTTGAAAACTCGTCAAATGCTGTAGCTTTTTCATTTGCACATCATAAACTGTGTTGAAAGAGGCCATAAAAAAATCCAAAATTCCTAATATTTTCAGTATGAGCTCAACAATCATTGCTAAAGAGCTATATCATTTCAAATTTGCATATTTTCCAATATTCATGAAGTAATAAGATGTGCTTCACAAAATTTACTTCTTGTTTCAAATCCATTCTCACCGATCAACTCGAGTGAGAGTGAGGCAAATGCACATTCGCCTCGGACGCGATAATTGGATTATCTCCTCTCTCTGACACGCTGTGTGCAAGGATACTGATCACGAGTATGATCAATTTTCTGAAACAGCCGCTATTCCCAATCCGCAGTATCAGGTGAGGAGAAACTGTCCTTTCCGCCACACTGTTCCGGCAAAGGAAGCAGGAAGAAGAAGAAATTCTTAAATTGCAAAAATTCAAATATGAACTTTGCAAGCAAACGGTGTATCGAAAAATTGGTTGTTCTCAAGCGAACTTCAAGTTGCCATTACTAGAATCGCGACTTGCCCTGTCAAATAGCATTTGTGAAACACACGCATGTTCACATACATTTCGAAATCAAATATTTTCCAGAACATGCAAGCCGCCCCGACTCACCCGACCTCCGGCCCGGCACCGATGGCCGCATGGGGCGCTCCTCCAGGTATTTATTGATTTATATTTTCACTCTCCTCATTGTCTTCCACGGCTCAGTTTGAGTTATGTTTCGCATGTAGTATATTGCCGTTAGAGAAGGAAAATACAACAGTTTTTCCTGGTAATTTATCTTTGCAACATGTTCACTTCCGCCTTTTGAATCAAGATCAGTCTTTCGGGTTCTGCTCCTGAAGTAGGCAAACATCTGTCAATTAAGACGGGCGCAGATGGAATGGCGTGATGATTCCGAGTTTCCTATAACAGCTGACCCACAATCAAAAGAACAAAATCAGCAATATGGAAAGAATCTTTCGACAGCCAATAATCGTCCATTCTTCAGCAACCAACGGCGTGCCGCAACCGCAGCCGGGCAGTCTCTACCAGCGACCGGCAAATGCCGTCAGTACCGGATTCACGCCGGCCGATGAGACGAGCGTGAACGCGCTGTGGTTAGTAAATTCATTCAGGAATATAATCAGTAAAATTTGCCAATGCATTATGTATGTAGTAGTTAAGAAAGGTTCATTTGGTAGTGAGAACTTCATGAGAATTGGAGCGGTGAGAATTATGAAACTTAGCCTTGAATTGACGCTTTCCAGGTCCGCCACCTCCTCTCCTCCTTCCACCTCTCGATCCAAGGCCGATGACTGGTTGGCGTCTACTCTCCAGTCGATGAATATTGGAGGAAGCGGACCGGGCACGCCTTTGGTGCGTAGAATAACAGTTTCTCATCCTAAACAATACACGCATAATGAACGAAGTAACAATGTAAGGATCTCGAATGAGATTTTTCTAGCGGTCGAAATCCCGTTCGAAATTGCTTTCTTGAGCATCCCACAGATTAGAATAATCAGCTGAAACCTAATCGAGCAAGCTCTAAGAACGTCGTTTAAACGAAGATTTACTTGGATGATCAATGACTCATTTCGTTTAAATCATAATCTTTTATCCTCCAGGGCCCCCTCTCGCCTCGACTGGGCGCCGCCACCGACAGTCCCTCCTCCTCCGCTCCGCCTCCCCTTCCCCCGCCCCCGCCCCTCCCACCCGCGGCAGTGCTTGCTAGTCCGGACAGACCCGTTGGGGATAGGCTGTTTGAACGACAGGTGAGGGATCAGAATCAGAAATAGAAATTATCATGGGTCGCGCTCATCAGCCAAGCCGTATGGTGCATTGTTGTGTCGAGTGAGCCGGAACGGAGAGCCGCAAACTAGGCTAATTCATGAATTATAAGTCCCTTCCAGGAGAACATCGCGCCCGTGCAGTGGGCGGCAAACGGAGTGCAGCCTCAGCAGAGTGGTAAGCTCAAAGAAGCGATGGATAGAAGCAATAATTCTCAATTTTGGCTCGTTTTTTTATTGATGAAGAGAAACTCGACAAATTGCTCCATGTGTTACACTCGGACTGATGAATCTTATCTGAAACTCAACTAGTTGAATCTGAAGAACAAAACAACCATTCCAGCCGGCAAGTCAGCCTTCCCCACGGTCTTCTCGCCCGACCAGCCCTTCGCGCCCAGCGGATTCCCGGCTGCTGCAGCAGTGCAGCCCGTGCAGCAAGGTAAGAAGAGGGATCAAATACTTCCTTTGTATTGCCATTTGATTTAGTATTTTTACGCAAAATGCTTCATTTTGATAGTGAATAGTGTAGACGACCTGAGGAGCTAGGAACTAGATTTGAATAGTTCAATAAACCGTTTCTCTTCAGCGCCCGCCGTCGACCCTTTCGACGTGCAGTGGTCTCGCCTCGCCCTCAATGGTGCCTGATTATCGACCTTGACGGGTCCCATAACGAAGATTACGGTAGCACCCTCCACCGAGCTTCACTTGTCTCCTGCTTCATATGTAATGAATGTGTCCTAATCTTGCAGTGATTAGGCGGCCACCTTTTATCGATTTTCTAGGTCAACTTAGTGGCCTACCATCGATTTACCTTCAACCTTACCCTAATAAGCAGCTAACCGGATTCTTGTAGAAGGAGTTTGTAGCTGATGTATGTAATCAATATTCCGGAATTTTTAACTGATTCGTGTGTAATTGATTCACTTTACGTTCTCATTTCGTGTAGTTTCGACGATTCTTTCCAATGCTATGCCTCCCAAAGTAGACCCCCTTAGCACATGTAATAAGTTTACAGCTACCGTAGAAATACCGTATCCAATCGATTTACGCTGCGAGAACCCGACACTCACTTTCTTTTCAGAGAGTATTACGAAGCGCCACATATCTTTCCAATAATACTCTGCACTTTCTAATGTTTAGCTTCGACTCTTCATTGCAACGAATCCAGTACCTTTTCTTACAGTAGCTAATAGCCAGCAACTATCCGATTCTATGTAGTGTGCAAATTATATATTTAAAGTCATCAATGTGATATTATCCCGATCGATAAACGTTGTCTACCACATTGTTTTTATCACCACGCTGCTCGAAAACACGTGAACGAAATTGAAAACGAATACAAGTTGGAAGACTGGAATCTTCATCTCAATCGATAAACGGTATCTACGTAAATGCAGCGTCATCATTGGGCTTTGTTTATGAAAGGGAAGGAGAGCCAGGTAGAAGGACTCTCCACTCCTCCTTCCATCTCATGGGTCCAGCTGAGCGAGAGAGCTTGTTGATCGGAGAGAGTGAGAGGGAGAGACAAGGTGGATAGTTTATGTTGCCTGGAAGCAGTGGCAGTAGTGACTCGACTCGGTCGGCATGAGACTCGCTCTGCTACTGCCTGCAGGTATTGATCGATTTCTGGGGAAAGCCGGGAAATAGTAGGCCAGAGCCGGAAATAGGCAGGCCAGAACCAGAGCCGTTATTTCTCTTATTTACAGTTTGCAGTGTTTTGCTCTGAAAGCTTTCGTCAACATTTCTTAGGCGAAATCGTAGAAATTGTTATTACGGCGTTTAGCGGCTGCAAAATTCCCAATCTTGCAGCGCTGCTGCTCTTCATCGACTGCCCACGGCCGGTCCGGGCGCAAGGCGAGGTGAGTGGGAGCCGGGATTTCCCGGAACCAGAGCCGGAAAATACACAGAGCCGTCATTCAGACACCCACAGTACTCAAGCTGGAGCAGGCCTTGCTCAAGGGCTACAACCGCAAGCATCGACCGGTCAAGTCCGACTCGACGACCCTGGCTGTGACTATCCTCATCTCCATCACGCATATAGAGAAAGTGGTACGGTAGAGAGGGGTACGGTACTTTCGGGCACTGTAATCGAACAAATATATTTGGACTTGATATTTTGGCGTACGAAGTGGATCATTGTATAAATTGATCAATGCCTTCATAGAATATCTGAAACGTAGCCAATTTTCATTCAAAACCAAGTTGAAATGGAGAAAACAAATACCGCATCAACTTTCTCTTGGGTATCGGAGTCATTAGAGAAGTGCCCTGGATAAGATAAACACTCGATTCTGTTGAGCTAGGAAATCGATATCGTATACAATCTACTGTATGCAACATAGTACGGTATACGGTATACGGTAATCGATTATCGATCCATCCCAGAACGAGAACGAGCAAACAGCTGTCATCCACGGTACCATGTTCGCTACGTGGAAGGACGAGTATCTAACGTGAGTCGAATACCGTAGTCAGTTACCGTGTCGAATTCCTATCGAGGACTGACTTTATTCAGCTGGGAACCGTCAGCCTACAACGGAACGACCTCCATCTTCCTTGAGACCTGGAAGATCTGGCAGCCTGCTCTGTCGTTGTACAACAGGTATACTGTAGCTCGATCGATAACTGGGGTACCGTACCCGATCAATCGATAACTGACTTCTTTACAGTGCTCGAGGCAATCAGTGGAATCTGTACATGGGAGGCACGCCGGCGAGCATCGATAGCAAGGTACGGTAGTAGAATACTGATCGATTACCGTATCCAGATTATCGATTGATCTACCGTGATCTCAGGGCGTGGTCATGTCCCAAGGCGCCTTCTCCTTCTACGTGACCTGCCAGTTCGATTTCTCCAATTGGCCGAATGACGAGCACGTGAGTACCGTAATCTCAGTCGATCACGAACTGGCTGTTCAAAAATGAATCAGTACTCGATCGCATTCAGCGGTGTCCTATCGTAATCGCCGACTGGGTGTACGATCTGTCGCGCGTGAACCTGTCGGACTCGTACAATAATGTGGTGAGCTGTCCTCTTATCAATCAGTCTAACATTCATCTGAGCATTGACCAGAAGACATAGTCAGTGAAGTGAGAGAGCATGAGAATTGAGGAGAGTACTTTGAAATTTTGAAATTCTATGCAGGACATGAAACCGTACATGAACCTGCACTACGACCCCTTCGATAGCAGAGAGAAGAAGCACGTCGCGGGTAATTATTTAATATATTTAAATTATTATTATAAATTCACTGTTATAATTGTTTTACTAATGTTGAAAGCAGTCCTCTTCTGCTCTCCTTTGAAAGCAGGGAAGAGAATGGTAATATGACCATTAATTTCAATAATAATTTTATATTTATTGGTATGTTGGTATCATTATTTTACTTTTGAAAATATTCCACTGCACTCCTGCAATAGCAGGGAGAAGAAGCATGTGGCTGGTAAGAAAATATAATTATTTAAGGTATCGATTTGGCTAATTCAATTCATTATTGATTTTATTATGGAAATACCAACATGAACGTGAACGTGAACATTTCTTGCTGATAACGCTCGTGAATCTCAACTTGAAGATCAGATTGTGCTGTCATTTTTGTTGAGTTTGAATTGTGTTTCGCGCGCCTCTTTTCCGTTTTGACTTGAACTGCAGGTGTGTAGTTTTTCTTTTCGAATCTTTCTCCAAAAATATATATATAATGAATAGATTGCGACGAAGCTTCTGGACGCATCGCGCGTCTGTTTATGTTGAGCTCACAGTCACTGCTGGCTGTTTACAGTGCTTCTACCGGATCGATTGACTGACACTGTAAACTGAATCCGTTCTCGATTGATGAAGATACTGTATCTAATAACTGCCAATCGATAACGCCCTCGATTTATCGATCTCTCGCAAGCTTGTATGCAATCCATACAATAGTAAACACATCATCATCATCATCTATAGCGATATTCAGGGGTACTGTAAGTGGGGGTACGGTAATGTTTTGGCATTCAGGGTAAGCGATATAGGAAGAAGCAGCAGAGTTGCTGACAGATACTCAGTCATTGATAAGTGTCGTGTGAGACGGTAGCTAAGGAGGGATACTGTAAGCGGTTCTAATCGATGAATTCCATCTACAGACGGCCGAAGTTGAACTCGAACGGGTTCTCGTGGTGGAAGTTGTCGTTGTCTGCAAATAAGTCAGTTGGTGATTGCGAATTGTGGTGTAGAGCAAGGATACGGTAGTCGACTTACACAACTCGGCGCTGTTGAGGCCGCCGAAGGTAGCCGCGCCGCCTCGCTTGATCTTGTCTGCAGCCGGCATGTCTTGCCAGTCGTACCTGAATCAGGGTACGGTAGGTGGATCGATAACTGGGTGAATACGGTAGCCGTAAGGCATCAGATCCGTTGTAAAGACCAGTTAGCAGCGCTTGGAATCAAACAGTAATTGGTCAGATGACTTTGAATCCCTAGAGACTCAGCTGAGAATCGAAGGCTCAAAGCATAATGAGATCATCAGGTGGTTTGTCATCAAAACAATCATCGTTATCTTAGAGGGCATCTGCGTTCAATTTGGTTCGAACCTGAAGGCAAACACAATAATGCGATTGGCCCTATGCATTTTGGGGATTATCTCGCTTGTGAATTACAAGCTCTATCAATTTCAGCACTTTATCGCGTGTAAGCAAAACGAGATTGCGCTCAGAATTTGGAGAATCCGTTTTCAATTAGTTTCCCTAATGAAGATGCACTCAATGTTGCGAAACGGGAGCGAAATCAATCTTATCGTACATCGCTCCTAAAACCGAACAAACGTACGTTTTGTACGTTTTTACCTTTTCTACCTTTTGGCGAATTCGCTTCGAATATTGCCAATTTGTGTTTCTTATTTTTTGTCCACCCCCAATTCCGCGTGAATACGAAAGTTACACGGTGAAATATTTGTTTAAATGGGTGAAAAAAAGAGTGCCGTCGATTATAAA
>LS501635.1:13444-25622 GCA_900490845.1 Pristionchus japonicus | reverse complement strand
TATAATCGACGGCACTCTTTTTTTCACCCATTTAAACAAATATTTCACCGTGTAACTTTCGTATTCACGCGGAATTGGGGGTGGACAAAAAATAAGAAACACAAATTGGCAATATTCGAAGCGAATTCGCCAAAAGGTAGAAAAGGTAAAAACGTACAAAACGTACGTTTGTTCGGTTTTAGGAGCGATGTACGATATTTCGATAAACCTGGCGCCGATCTCTTCCCTCACATGCAATATTGAACGAAAGCTGATTAGAACGCGCTCAGATGTTTTCTTCGGGACTCTAGAAAATCGTTGTGATTCAGTTCATGTCCAGACAAAGCCCTCAATGTCGCTATTCGAAAATTGTAGGGCACTAAGCAGAAAACATCCCGACTTTCCGCGTTTTTGTCTCGCTACAATTGCTCGTTTTCTGTTTTCGAGGAAGGATTAGAATTCTCTCTACATCCCAAAAGCTTTCTAGCATGTCAGAGCAGCAAGGGAGCACGAAGAAAGATGAGATTTGCATGAAACACTGCGAACAATGGTCGCCTATCGCTCTGTGAGATGTGAAGGTGATGAATTATGGAGCTGAGATTTTAGCCTGATTGAATGACATTCACGAGAGGGTTTCAGCTGCAGGTTTGCTGTGCTTTCGAGAGTAATATCGCAAATTGAGAAGTTCTTTGCGCACTAGGATGATGAAATAATAAAATATTAATTAGTATTAATTAGTCAATTAACTAACCACTTCTTGGAGGGCATCTCCTGCGGGTCGTTCCAGTTGTACCACTTCTTCGATTTCATGCCGATACTGAATAGATTTTTTCGTATTTAAAACTCATGGAATCGAAACATCAAGCCCCCAATCTTAGGGCATGCAGCAAAAAAATTTACGATCAATTGTTGCCGTTCGGCGATGTACATCCCCAGATTGAACTCCCACTACATTATCATCAATCCTATGAATAGTTTTCATTTTCCCTCCCACTACCGCCCTCATTTGAGCCTGATACAGATTTCCCAGCTTATTTCCGACTTGGCACAGCGCTCATTAGGATAGCAATCCCTTGACAATGATGTGGATATCGTTAGCGCTCTATCGATTCACTATCGCGTCTCTGTTGGGATTGGGCTGGACGTAGCGCTCATTAGGAAACGGTTCTTTCCACTATGATCGCGAGTTCACGTGATTATTGAGCTCTAACTCCCAGTTCCTAGAGTGCATAATAGGACGAGTCTTGCATCATTCGTCAATTTCTTGACAGAAAAGGCTGCGTGGAATAAGGATACGAATCTCAATCTACGTTGTCTCGTCGGAGGAACCCTGAGTCAAGCGCGAAGCTAACCCTGATCCCTTACTGGACTCATTCATAATTAGAAAGTGCACGAGGCGCGTGTGTTTTGGATGAAGAATTCATCTAGTGAGGGTGACACACTCCCAGAATACATTATGCGCCTCGGGGTAATCTGGATAATAACAGCAGCACTTCTAATTAGTTCAACATTTCGAGAACTTTGAGGCCAAGCACGCTTCTTACACTATCGTTGATTGAAATTTGTGTTTCCGAAGACGCAATAGCTTGCAAAAGGGATCGTAAGCTGTTCAGCGTTCACCACTCCTACGCAGGACCCCTGTCTTCGCAAAACACCACCAAAATACAGTGACATTTCCTCGAAAGGAGCTCCTTCGGTCCCTCCAAGTCATCTCCTGCTCTCCCCGAGATAATGGGTTTTCGCCCCCCGGATTAGTTGTTGGCGCAAATTCGTCAGTTATCGATCGGGCGTACAGTACTGTCATCATTACCGTCCTCAAGGGAACAAGGCCATACCTTCTCTACGCAATCAGACTGAAGACATATTGGCATAGAGATAGAATCGCGCCTAACTCTCCTTATTTCATGCGCTATCTAATCAACGCGTGAACATGAAGAATGGACAGAGACGAGCAATACAGCGAATATACTTAGGGGCCGCAAGCTCCGCCCACTTTGACAGGGCGTGATGCGCGGCCAACGAGCGTGCTCGAGAAAACGCAAAGCTCATTCTAAACCAAATCACTCGATCAAAAGCGCGTTTTGTAGCTAATAGCACCCACTATCGATTGAGCCCTGTAGACCTTGAAAAAGTTTTCTCCTTGTTGGTCAAAAATCGATGTGAACGTCGGGAATAGGCCAATTTCACCCTTTCCCGATGAGAAAAGTCAAACCTACAGCGATTTTCTGACTAAACAGAATTTTTCATGAATTTTAGAATTTTTTTCGGAATTTTAGCGATGACCCCCGAGCTGCGTTTTTAGCGCGGGGAGAGCGTGGCGAGAGGGCGGGGGGAGGGAGAGAGACACACGCGAGAGAGGCTCCGCCCCCTTTCTCTCTCCTCTCGCCTCTCCCTCCTCTCCTCCCCTCCTTTGCGCGCGCACGTTTTGGGCTGTAGCGCGCCTCAGAGACAAGATATCCACTTTCGGTAAAAAGTACGATGTTACTGGGATCACGAGGGACACCTTGAGCACACATTTGACATCATAGTGATAAATATTGAATCTACGTTGCGGCCCCTAAATATACTGCGAATCCCCAGCCCAACTAAGCAGTCTCATAGGTGGGGAAATCTTTTTAGTATACGCTGAGCTGCGCAGACTATTCTCAGTAGTTATTCTAAAGGAAAAACGACCCCAGTATGAAATGACAATCAGTGCCTGCACTTACCAATCCTGGTTCCACCACGCTCTACGTGCAAGCGCTACTAAGAAATGCAAAGGCCACAAAAAGTCAGTTCCCGATCAACCCAACGACTCACGCTACCGTACCTCTCTGCGCCCCTCGTGGGCAGGGCGGCGGACAGGGCGACGGTGGCGGCCAGCAGCAGGCAGACTACGGTAGTCGAGTGCATATCGAGGACTGATTTGTTTCTTGCTTGAGAGGATGAGAGGAGGAGAGGAGAGGCCCGTGTGGGTGCTCTCGTTGCGAATGAGGACGGAGAGGGCGGGGCTTGCCTTGGGGGACCCTAAGGGGATTAGCAAGGACTCCTCGAGCCACGCCCCCCAAGAGGCTCCGCCCACTTATCGATTGGTGATAGGGAACCTTATCAAGCGTTCGTGATGTTCTGAAACGGTTCCATGAAAAGGCCAATTTGGAGCGCAAAAAGAGAGGAGTCTCTGAGAAGCAATTAAACGGGGATTTGGAAGGCAGAACTTTCAGGGTCTATTCAATGCACTTTGGACAGTTTCAGTGAGAAAGTTTCATTAACTGAGAATGTTTCATTGAACATTCACTCTTTGACTCTTTCAATAGGTGTTGTGTCTTTTTATGACTTCTGACAACGAGTCGCCATTTGACGATAAGTGATATAATCGATAATTGCAGGCTGGGAGATCGTCTCGACGACTCGCAAGCACTGCTACTGGGGCAAGAAGTGGTGCCAGGATGAAGTGAAGGTCGGACCCGGACCGGTAAGTAGCGAACAATTTCGAAAAAGCATTCGCGCAGTATTACTCGGTGAATTACTTATGTTGCAAAATAGGGCTCATCTATGTACTTTGGAGGTAGTAGGGGCCCGGACCCGTGAGCGTTCTTCATAAATTTTTTTCGCAAGAGATGGTGTGAAGCTACTAAATCTCCGAAGTGTTTTGCTTCTAGAAAAACGCCTGAAACTCACCCTGAGTTTGAGAGAATGCGAAAACGTTCGCACCTTGATTCATCTCTGGGCGATATTCTTAGAGCTGCGCGGGTTGCAACAGATCCGGTTTTGAAACCCGGATTCTCCGCTGTATATTTTCCGGATGCTTGTTTCATAGCACATCTTTCAAACACCGAGGTGGGGTCAACTGATGTTTGAATATTCTCGCAAATCGTAGGCTAATGCGCATCAAGCTTTCTCGCCAATATCACCTCTTTCTCAGGGAATCCCTCACGTTCAGTGCTGTACGTAATGCGGTTTTAATCCCTGGGGTATCTTCAGAGCATCTCTTCTATTTCGTTATCTCATCTCCTCCAAGTGAAGAACTCGTAAAAGTTCTAGAATCACGAAGAATTGGGGGGTAGAACTGACTTTCAGTGCGTTGATACTAGAAGATAACGTGATAATCTGATGACTTATTTTGACTCATGAAATCATGGATATTATTGAAACTTGCGCGTACTTTACTCTGTGGGCGGAAGGCGAACGTGGGACTCTTGCTCTTCCGCATTTGTTGCGAGGGAGAAGCATAGCTCTAGCCGCAGTCTCTCTGTTGTACACGCTCTCTCGCCTCTCTGATCCATGATAGAGTGTGAAATGGAAAGAGGGCGAGCAAGATTTCAAAGTTGGAAACATAGCACGGACACTAGCAACATCCGCGTAGCATCGTGGGAAATCTGAGGGAGTGTTGCGAATTATTCGTCAGACCCTCTTCATCATTCAGAATCTCTTCGATCAGACATACTGAGAGTGAATGAGCGATGAAGAGAGATATTAGCTGACGCAATAGCGATTGCGGGGGAAATCCTACGAGTTATCGTTATGAAAGTAATGAGGTTTTATTGGGGGGTATGACTCAAACTCGACTTCAGGTATTCAAACTATCCCTGATTCCCTGAGCTCATTTTAGGAAAAAATTTCTGATTTATTAGCTCGAGACAAGTCTTAGACTTTAGAGTCAAGACCAATAGTGACATTATCAGTGTCTGAGCTTCTTTTTTCTGACATTCCGAGTCACTCAAAAGCTAGAATGAAGTAGGACTCATGAGTCCTAACCATATCAGATTATTTATTTTAATTAATTAATTAATTAATTAAAAACAAATTTTTCAGAACGACGACAAATACGAGTATTACTGGTCCGTGCTCGAGTTCGGTGTGATCATCCGTCGCCATGCGCCCTACGTCATCTACACGCTCGTCATTCCCACGGTACGGGGGCGACGTTTGGAAAATCGCAGAGCGCACCGCACCACGCACCACACTACGTTCTCTTCTATACCCGAGAATAGAACTTGTCCAAATCTTCCCTTTGGCAACATCAATATTGCACTGATAATGTCAGCGAGGATAGGATTACAGGGGTATTTTCGTCCTTCCTTCCCAGGATTCAGGGGTGATGACAGGGTTTGATAATTGAGCAGACGACTCTCGTCGTTTCGCACGCTCTCTCGTCGAAATGACGACGAGATCATGTGAAATGAAGAGAGTCGGATTGTCTGAATCTATTCGCCCCCTCCCAGGGAAAGGGCATTATCCTTCAGATTGTAGTCTGACTCTCTCTATTTCGCATGCTCTCTCGCTCTGTCTGACCGGCGAGAGTGCGTGTGAAATAGAGAGAGCGGATTGTCTCCCGGATCGTCAGTGCATTAGTGGTGTCTTCCATTAGTGCGTTGGCGCGTTAAGACCATCCGAGGGTACGGTAAGCCCTCCCCGATAAGTGCATTCCAATCCCCTCTCGCCCGCGTAAGCCGCCTGTTTTTAGCTTGTGACGGGCGAGATCTTTGGAGTACGGTAGATGCACTTCCTCGTTGTTTTTACAGTAGAACTGATTTAGTCGAACTCTCTTCATTTCGCACGTTCTCTCACTCTGTCTGACGAGAGAGAGAGAGGGTATGGAATGAGAGAGCGAAAGATTGAAGTGTACGTCACTCCCGTCTCAAAACCTGGCTACAAATCAGGCGAAGTTGACAATAGGGACAAATGTCTGTGTGAGAAACATTTTAGTTCATAGCGGGTGCACCCATCCTCTCCTTTACCCAGCCCGACGGGGATGATAACCCGGCTAATACGTCTCAGATATAGCCGCGCATGATTCATTGATGCGAGACGGGAATGAGTTTCGAGACTGAGGGAGGAATCTTCTAGCTATATCCATCTCTCGGGGATCCATCTCTCGGGGTAAGACGTAACGAAAGAGTTTATGAACTTAGGAGAGTTAGACGATAGCTCGAGACTGAGGGAGGAATTGGATATAGCGCCTGACCCAGAAAAGAGAAAGGAAGGAAGCTGGGGGTGAGGGCTTGAGTGGCAAGTTGTACTAACACAAAGATGGAAATCACGCAACAAAAAGGGAGAAAATGATTGCTATCGCCGGAGACAAGAGAAGATCCGAGACGGCAACAAATGTTGAGCAAATACAAGATGTGAAACCTAATCGATTCTAAAAATCGATAATTGCAGATCCTCAGCTCCTTCTTCACTCTCTTCTCCTTCTGGATCGATCATGAGATCTACCCGTTGATGCTGCTCGTATTCAACTCCATATTCCAGGTAATCGATAAGTTACGGTAGGTTACGGTAGCTTTCGAAACCTTCTATTGGAAATTACCACTTTTTTAATAATTTTAATCGGGGTACGGTACTTGTAAGTTCAAGGCACGGTAGGTTTCGGTAACTTTCGCAACATCCTTTTGAAAAAGACCAGTTTTTCGAAGTTTTAATCGGAGTGTACTTATCGATTATCGATCGGCAGGCGCTCTACGGCTGGGACATGGTGCGCACACTGCCCGCCGGGAATGGAACGATGCCCGATATGAGTGAGTTTGTCGAGATTCGGTTCACTGATTCTTCATTTCGCACACTGATTCGTAACTGTGAACCTTGACTCTCACTTTGAACTCTTGAAGTTAGTCGAACTGTGGTTTTGAGATATGTTTCGGAATGCTCATAAAACAGTCGATCGTTCAAGAGTTTCAATACGTCGCGCATTACCTGTCGTAAAACAATTTCGAAACATTCTTGTCAGTATCCTCATGAGTTGTCTCAAGGGATACTGTAACTGGCAATTACCGTAGTCTTACCGTACCCTCTTTCCAGTCTGGTTCTACGGCGTCAACCTCTTCCTCACCATGCTCGCCATCGTCATTCACATCCTGATCGGGGTACGGTAACTTTGATCTTTCAACTTTGATCTTTGAACTTTGAACTTTGGCTGGAAGCATGATTCATGCAGCCGCCTACTATAATGTAGCCTATAGACTGTAGCCTGATTTGATCTTTGATCTTTCCACTCCTCAGGTGCTGCCCATGAACATCCCCAAGGAGATCGAGATGCCTGAGAAGGTTTGTTTGTTCCCATTTTCGAAAGAATTTCAATTAAGAAACGGAACAAACCTTGGTAAAATGAAATGCGAAGTGGGTTTCACGGTGTGAAGGAGTGCTCATGTTCTCCAAGTGTTACAATTGCTCAGTGATTCGCGCTGTAAGCACGAAAAAATATCAAAACCTCAACCCCCTCCCCCAGCGCAAATTGAGCATCGATTACGCGTGTTTGTTTGTGTATTGATGGTTGGCAAGACCAAGAGGAGAGGGATTAGCATGGGGGATTTTGAGATCTGAGGGGAAGAAAACAGTGCCAGTGACAGGGACTGAGGGCTCGGTACGCTGTACAAAACTGAAGTTTCTTAGGACTCACTGAACTTTGAGTTTTTCAAGGAGACAATTGTTAGAATAATAATACTAGATCTTTGATCCTTGATCTTTGTTCTTTAATCCTGTTCTTTGATCTCTGCCTCATTCCAGCTCCGTCTCTGGGCCTCGCAAGCCCGCACGATGCAGTTCTTCTCGCACAAGGGATTCTCATTCGCACCGGAAGAGTTCGTTTTTTTCAACCATACTTTATCGTTCGCTTGCTCAATCTTTACTGTTTTTTTTTGCTTTGAAACCGTTGGTTTCAGTGTAAGTGACGGCGATTTTTGATGCATGATGCCTACACTAATTGACACGTCAGTTAACATCCAAACAGTAATTTCTGTAATCAACAACAGTTGGGAACCCACTCATCACGTGCTAAGCAATTCGATTACGCATCATGTTTGCTGTTTGCCATGCAGCAGTCTGAGCACGAAAGAACCACAAATTATCTTATGTGCCCGCTTTTACCGTGACAGTCGGCAAAAATAGCACACCGTTGGCGGAAGGATTGTGAGGAGGCGGATGATGTTTCTGCCGAAGACATCACAATACTCTATCCATTCTTCGTGCTCCCTAGAAATCAGAGGAACGAAATAGCATGCAAAATCAGGAGATCGCACCATTCGTAATGGAATTGTCTCACCCAGGACGAGGAAGCAGCGATTCAAATCGCCTTTTGTCCTTGCCCCTAGAAGACCCTGAAAGCAAGATTACGATTAGAGCCTTTCGAATGATGAAGCAGTCTCTCTATTTGCCGTACTCTCTCGTTGCTCGGACGGGCGAGATAGAAGACAGAAAGAAGAGAGTCACCCTTTTGACATAGCTCTAATTGAGATTAGAAACGCTCCCGAATGGGAAATGAGATGCGGTGTTTCGTAATGTTGAAAACAGTGAGGGCATTTACTTCCACGGGGAAATATCGGGGATCTTTCACTAGAACTAACTTCAAAATTCACGAATTTATTTGGATTGTGGATGATGCAAACGAATTTGCTGGCAGATTTTCAAGAAGAATTACAGGCTTTACGACAACGGTCGGCCGCTGGCCGACGAACCCGCACCCGCCCCGTCCATCTCCACCCTCAATCCATCTGCCTCGGCAGTGCTACTGTCCGGATTCGAGACCACCCCGGAAACGGGAGAGATACTGGTGCAGGTATGTATTGACGAACTAGATAATAAAATTTAAGAAAGGAGTCTTTAAAAAATCTAAGGAGTTGAGATACGCTTCGCAGTTTCTTTAACAGACTTGCGCTCAAACGGAATTAATTCCTTTCATTTTCCTTCACAACAACGAACTATCAATTCTAGATGGAGGAGGGCAACCAGAAGCCGTGCAGTTCCGCTATGGCTGATGATGAGGCGCCGCTCGTTGAGGTGAGCGCCGGGATTCATGGCCAGAGAATACTTTCCGGCTTTCGTGGCTCCCAGGGCCGGAACCGTTAAATTCCTTGCTAATCTCCGGTTTCGAAGGTGCACCAGACGCAGGACGGCACGGCCATCGAGATCGAGGGAGCGGAGCAGGGAGCAGAGGGAGAGAAGATGGAGGAGGTGAGATTAATTAGAGATTCTGTTTTATGACACAAAGTCGCATCCAAATTAGCCCAGTACTCCGCACAGACTTTAGGTACGTTCGTGAAACATATATTATCTCCCTTGCATGAGTTTTCTTGAACGGAATTCAGTTGAGTTTCCAGGCTGATATCAAATTCCACGGATGTGTATGGTAATATTTCTTCTCAGCTAGAGATATTATCAATAAACTATCCTTTCACTCATTCCAGTTCTTTCCACCATCTTCGCCCACTTCGCACTTGTGCATATTGTACTTACATAGAACACTAGGAAGCGAAACAGTGTATTATGTTTATTCCAGCCCCTCCCACCCGCAACGACCTTCGACCACTTCGCCCTCGCTCGTCGTATAATCTTCGTTCTCTTCGCCCTGATCTACCTGTGGGAGCTGCCATTCGCCTTTAATTAGAGAAGATCAGAGATCAAAGATCAAAGATCATCCCGACTCTTCTCCGTTGTTTCCCTTTCCTATTCCTGTCTGTCTAATTGGATTGTGCGTTGCTTCATTCCAAATCCGTCTGAGAGGATGGAGACGCTCTCTTCAGTCAGATAGTAATCCCTCCTCTCCTATTGAGTAATTCTCTGCCTCTCTCTTTCTCTTTCACTGATCAGGCACATTGAGAGAATGCAAGACAGGCACAGCATTGCTTATCCCATTTGTTGCCTCGTCCCTAGCCAACCCGCATTTGTAATCGATTTTGTATTTCCAGTAATAATAATTTATCATCAACTATGTACAGACAAGGAGTTGTGAGGTGGCAGCGGTGTCAGGAACAAGCAAAGGAACGAAGCAAAAGCAAGCATCTACACAAAGAACATAGTTCAAAGATCAAAGATCAAGCAATGATCCACGCTCCGGCGCCAGTTCTTCTCATGCAGACGTGGTGGCCACACTGGGTGAGACAGCAGAGACGCTTGTTGGCCGGGGTCGAGGGGCACTCGTCGTGGCGGAGGCACCTGAGATGTGCATTTATCATCATTTTGACATTCGATTGCTTTGAAATATTACAAATCATCATTCTGACTTTTACAATGGGGGATTTTGTGAGGTTCTCACGAGTAAGTGCAACTGAAGATTTAGAATGAAATTTTTTTTGTATAGAAACGCTATCGCGAATGCAATGAAGAATTCCGAATCGACACGGCTTAGCAGTTTTAGTGAAACTTATTCATATTGATCAGGCATACGTACTACAATTGTACTGCAATTATCTAAGCGATGATTATAGTCGTTTCATTCAACCGCTGTGTTGTGAGCGTTAGTCATTCAGTAATTGTCATCTCTTTCGCGTATTCGCAGAATGATGAGAAAAGCGCCATGACGGTGGTGGTGGTGGTGTGGGGTGCAAAACGCTAATTGCCCGAGGGGATTGATGCTGTCGAAAAGAATACCAAGCATCACATCTGATTTGCAAATTGAAAAAAGCACATATTGATGGCTGTCCGACAGACTAGCCGGAGAGAGCAGCGCGTTTGAAGATAGTAAATCTAAAATTTTATACCAGTCCATAGGTCTCTGAGCAGTGCACGTAATCGGGACGTCATCGGGGTTGGGGCACTCCGGCTTGGAGTCGTCGTGATACGAGTGGAAGACGACTGAAAGAGCTCTAGAGTTCGAAATACGAAAAGTCTCTTCATTTCGCACACTCTCATTGGTCAGAGAGACGAGAGACCGTGTAAAATATTGAACTCGAATCCCTCAATCTCTCGCTCCATGCCAACGAGAAAATGAGTTTATTATTGGTAGAAGCGGCTCTCACAGCATTGACTGAATTCTGTACACAAGGTATTTGCATCCATCGTGAAACACATACGAATCTGTATTGGTTCATTTCAAACTCATCAACCCCTATTTCTTTCTTAGCCATTCCGGTTGCCTGCAGTACCCATCAATAGTCCTACCGTGCATCATCTAGGCGACGCCACTGCACCCTTTCCTTCTCATTCACTGCTACCGTATCCGTTAACAACTCTACAGTAACCCCACCGTACTCACATCTTCTGGGAGGTGCAGCAGCACCCGTCAGCCCCTCCCTCTTCTCCGTCCAGCACACGTTGTAGCCGCAGCCGGTCGCACAGCACACGCCCATGCCGCAGTCCGCGTTCGAGGAGCACCTGCAAAATCGTTGCTAAATCCAGGAAGTATCCGGACGTTCTGGCTTAGCTATATGTGGAACAAATAAACGTGCTGAATTGAAAAGCCCCACGAGGTCAGCGTTGGAGGGTCGTTGCTAAATCCAGGAAGACTTATGTCTATATCTTTCCGGAACTACTGGAGCGCAATAGAAAAATGAGGATTACTAACACCCTATGTCTGATTTCAAACACAGAAACTAACTAATCGTTGAAGGCACAATTTGTTGTAGTTTTTTTAGCTCCCGAGCGTATCGTATTGAAGTGGTTCGCTTGCCAAAAGCATTTACAACAATCGTGAAACTCAAGTGAAAGATCTGCGTACGTGTGGGCATTTTGTTCCGTTCCACTAAACTCATGAATTACGACTTCCTGGATTTAGCAACGATAGGCCTTTACCAGTTCGTTGCACGATTCTTCGAGCAGGTGATGCCCATCGACTGCGGGGACGGACAGGCGGCGTTCTCGGCTGAAAATGGAGACTATTTTTGTCCGATCGCATCTATCTTTTGGTTGTCGAAATTCCACGGTTTTGGCATTGACGTTCTGCAACCGTGTAATGAAACAGTTTAATCAATTTAGTTATCTTGCAATAAAACCCGTCAACAAATCGCTCAGAATGTGCACCAAGCAGCAATGAGGAGTGAGTGAAACTCAACCTATGTATCATATCAAAAACTACTTGAATGGAAGACTGAAAATGAAATATGAAAAGTTTCGCAGATCAAAACACAGGAAAATCCGCTCACCACTCGTGCAGCAGGGCGTGTTCCGGTCGGCGATGGAGCAGACCGTGCCGGACTCGCAGACGGCTGAAGAGTTTAGAGATTAAGATAGAGTCTTCAAAGGCCAGAACTCAGATCATAGATTACTGTTGAATCCGAGGCCGGGGACTTTAGTAGAACATCTTTATTACTCTTGACGGCGGGATAAATATAACGGACGACGTCGCACGGCGGCGACAGAAGAATAGAATGACGTAACGCCAACAGAAAGGGGCGTTACGCAGTTTACGCAATGTAAAGTGTGTGTAAGTGTATGGGGATGCAGCTAGGCCGCAAACGACTAACAGGCATACTGTAGGAGTTCAATGGGGTGTTGTGCTAAGTCACACACA
>LS501635.1:0-11247 GCA_900490845.1 Pristionchus japonicus | reverse complement strand
CGTATCTCGATACGAAGTCTCGCACTGCCTTCACGGTCGCTTCCGCCGTGATTCTCTCCATAGTCGTCACCTCTGGCCATCTACTGTGAACATCAACGATGATCAAGTAGTGCCGTCCGTTCATCGGTCCTGCGAAATCCATGTGAATACGCTCCATCGGCTTCTGAGTCACTGGCCACGGCACAGGTACGACTTTACTTGGGTTCTTTGCAGCACTTGCACATCCATCACAACATCTTACAATGCTCTCGACACACTGGTCAATTCCTGGCCAGTATACATGGGATCGGGCGAGCGATTTCATACGCACCATCCCAGGGTGTCCTCTGTGCAGTTCCTTCAGAACTGCTTCTTTGAGCCTTGCAGGGATAATCACTCGATCTGCCATCATCAAACATCCACTCACAACCGAGATCGAATCTCGCTTCTGATAGTACGGTAGCACCGATTGGTCCTTTGGCGGCTTCACTGGCCAACCTTCACTCATCCTGAACGCCAATGTTGAATCCGAGGCCGGGGACTTTAGTAGAACATCTTTATTACTCTTGACGGCGGGATAAATATAACGGACGACGTCGCACGGCGGCGACAGAAGAATAGAATGATGGGAGGTCTAGTAATGCTTGCGAGACTAGGTATTTAGTAAGGACTAGGTATTTAGTATTTACACCGTACCGGATTCGCAGACGGCTGAAGAGGGCAAGGATCAAATATCAAACTACAGAATGCAGGATCGTAACATCAGCCACCAGAGTTCAGGCTTGAAATCATGAGCGAACATTGTGGCTGATTCGGGATCAAGGTTCCAAGTTCAAACTGCCAAGGTCAAAGATCGCACTCACGCGAGCTCATGCAGCTGTGGAACACTCCTGCGCAGATGGGATGCACGGTGTTGGCGAGGGCCGTGACCTGAAGAGGAATCGATAAGATAAGAAAAAAATAGATAATTTTTGATGGGATTACGGTAAAGTACAGTACTTTGGAGTTATCGTTGACTGATGTTGTTGCAGAAACAGTTAGAAAGCGCTATGGATTCCGAAGCAAGGCATAATGATCGATAGTACTCAGGCTTACAGTATCCTACAGTACGCTACAGTACTTCGTCGAGGGCGATTAATCAATATTTTGAATCTACAGGGCTCCCTTACTGTATCCTACAATACGCTACAGTACCTCGTCGAAGGTCTTCGTTAGAAAATCAATGTTTTCTAATCTACAGTACTCCTTTACAGTACGCTACAGTACCTCGTCGAGGGCGAGTAAGTAGGAACGAAGGGGCACCTGTGCTGTGGCGGCGAGTGAGGCAGAGACGAGCAGGAGGAGAGAGGAGGTCATCGGGATGGAAGCTGAGTATTGATTGATTAGGATTGGAGATACGGTACTCTGGATTACGGTAAACGGCGATGACGATCGATGATGGAAGAAGAAATAGCTTTAGTTTCTGAACGAACACTATCTGCATTAGAGTTCCCGAGTCAGGCCATTCCGCCCACTCAGGCTTTTCTGAGGCGGTCGAAAAGCCTAGTCAGGCGCCCAGGATACTGTACGCCCAACAGGCGTATTTCATTGTTTGCGCCTGCCAGGCTATTCTTATGAATTAACCACTGAAACTCAATCGAAACCCAATTGAAACTCCAATCATTTTCGCCGAGCTAGACCAGCGCATCCAGAGTGAAAGGGGAGAATGAAATGATTGGGCGCCTATAGGCGCCTGAGAGAATTTCTTTGTTCGCAGTCAGGCGAGTTAGGCTTTATTCATTGCGAACAAAAATGAGTTGGGCGGCCTAGGCGCCGCCTAACTCGGGAACTCTAATCTGCATACCATTGAAAAGCAACCGTTCTCGGGAACCAGACGAGTTGATGAAACATACGAGAATTTGTGCGATTTGAGAAGATGGAGTGATTACTACAGATCAGCCACTGTTCCCTAGGTTGATATGATTTCGCAAAATGATCTGATGGAATATCGAACGCGTTTGAAGGATTGGCTTCAGATCAAACGTTGACTATAACAGAAATGAATCGTGAAACAGTTGTAGAGAAGGTAACAAACTGTAATTTCAAAGTGAATTGAGTGATCGAAATGTTTGCTGGAATAGTCGAAACAATGCGCATCAACGCTAACTCTCTCAGAGCTCCCCGGTTTGACCCCAACCTCCTGAACCAAACGCGCTTATGAATACTCCCGCAGGAGAAGTGAACTGATCACAAGCAAGTATCTACAGAAGAAGTGATCTACCCACCAACGGCTCGAGATAGTGTGTACCACCGAGAGGGCGCAGACGGCTAGCGCAGGCGAGAGAGCACTGAGAATGAAGAGAGCAAACCGCCCCTGCCGCTGTGCCCTGAGGGCAAACGTTGCACACGAACTTCCGGTAAGTGTTTGCGTGAGACTCGAGGCGCCTCCAGTAAAGTAAATAACGAAGAAATTTATCTCTGCAAGGGTAAATATTAGAGGCAACGATGCAATAAATTACTAGACACTAGCACACAGGAGGAGCGATGGGAATGTGGGAGCAACTAGGGGCGTTCGAAGATCAAAGATCAACCTCTAAAGGAAAATGGATTCACATTGTAGCAAGCAATGAACAATGGTCGGACAACGAAAATCTATTGCGTATTCAACAGATGAACGATTGCAAAGCTGCTCAGAGTAGATCAAAGATCAGGGATCATACTACAAACTACAGGGTCAGAGATCAAAGATCATCCTATGACAATCTGATTGCCCTGTTTCGACAGGCACACGTTGTACTCGCATTTGGTCGGACAGCAGTAGCGAGCAACAGTGTTGGAGCCGGGCACCTGCAATTAGTAGATATGATCTCTGATCTTCGATCTTTGATCTTTGGACCACAATCAATTATCGATCTCTATCTTATGTCTGCATGAACGAAAAAGAGTTTCGAGAACAAGCAAAGGACGAGTGAGTTTCAAATGGTAAATATGTTTCGGAATTTTCGAAGCAGATAATTCTTGGGTGTCATCTGTTTCAAAAAATATCTTCTTCTACCTCTCAACGTCAGAAATTGTATTGAATTCCGTGGACCACCCAGACACCCCCGAGGGCTTTTTCCCTCACGAAATCAGCTGATACGCCAGAATAGGATTGCATTGCTTCGCCTCTGGCTTTGAGCGGCTAGAGAGCAGGCGGAATGGAGAGAGCGCATTCCTCGTTCGCTTTTCCCAACTATGCGATCTGTTTGCGATGGCATTCCGTGGCCTCGGGGCGCTGTTTTGGTGGCTTATCACCGATGTTCCATCTCACGAAACGAAGAATCAGCTGATTGTGAACCGGAAGTGCCCCTCAGGCCAGCGAAAACAACAAGTGGTTTTGCGCGCACGCGGGGATCCAGAGACTGTTTGAGGAGGTACTTGAGACCCCCGGGACGAGACTAGAGGCTGGCGCCGAAAATCGTTCGGGATCACGCACAAAGGGCTGCTAAAGATGTGATGTTCTTCAACAGAAGCGCTTCTGGTTCCGTGGACCAGAAGCTCCAGTAGAGAGACAGGATCTGCTAAAAATTCGAAGCACCTGCAGCCTCACTCTGACTGCTGAAGGCTGCGGCAGCTGCTGCATCGGTTGTATACCTGACAGTGCCCATCGTTGCTGCACCAGGAGATTTTCCTCGTGCACGTGAGGTCATTTACATGCAGCGCTTTCAGAGCATCTACCCCTCGTATTCATATCATGGACAATCCATTATCATCAAAACCCCATCATTTCTCTATGACACGCTTACAAACCTGGCAGTGCCCATCGTTGCTGCACCAGGAGATGCCGCCTTTCCTCGTGAGGTCATTGCATGCACAATACGCTTTCAGAACACTTCCTCATTTCTAGATCCTCTATTCTCATCAATCTCTTGATGATTGTTTGAGACTTTTTGTTTTTAATAGATCACCAACCTGGCAGTGCCCATCATTGCTGCACCACGAGATGCCTCCCTTCTTCGTGCACGTGAGATCGTCGGCTGGAGGGCAGACGTCCCGGGAGGAGCGAGGGTGGATGAGGGGGTATTCTGTAATCGATTTCGGGGTTGGAATACCTATTTTCGCCCCTAGTCAGACGCTTCCAAATGAGATATTCCGAAGTGAGAGGCGTCCAAGATCAGATGCTTCAACTCATACTAATCGCATATCGCCCTGAACTGAATAGCTACTACGATTTTGAAGAAGTGTTCCACCAGAATTGCAAAAATCGAAGGAAACACAATGGGTCGTCATTTTTTGCAATACGTTTCAATATGTCCATAACAACTTGAGCTCGTCAAGATATGCAATGAATAGCAGATAGCATGAGAAAAAACTCACTCGAGTCATCGATCGATCCCCTCACACAGATACCGTATCCACAGCCGGACTCGCAGCACAGGGGCGTTGTGGGATTCCCGCAGTCCGCCGAGGTACTGTAAAACTTGAATTATCGATTTTCTAGACTTCTCTCTCCTCAGAAATCATTGTTTGCTTCTGATTGTCTTCATTGCGATGGTCAAGGTGAGTGAATTTGCGATTCGAGATTTGTGATTGCATCACGCCTAGCCAACCTGCACATGGTTCCCTTGGCCGGGCACTGGCCTCTCGGGGCGGGGCAGGCTAGCGATGAAGCAGTCGTGGTTCTGCAACGATAACGTTACGGTAGATATCGATTTATGGGGATACCGTACCTGACTGCGGCGGGCGGTTGCAGCTTGCGGAAGCGCGTTTCGGTGCCGGCGGTCCTGGAAGGATTACGGTAGTTCGGTGAGTCAGAAATTTTTCGGTAGGTCACGCACTTGAAACAGCAGGCGGCTCCGGTATCGCTCTGCGTGCAGCCAACGCCAGAAGGGCAGGAAGAGTCGGATTCGCAATTCTAAATTTGTTTGATTCTCCCCATTTTGCACGCTCTCTCGTCCTCTCTGACTGATCGAGGCAGGAATTTTGAAGAAAATCGATAACTGGGGACCTACCGTCTGCTTGAGACGAGCGCAGACAGGCTTTCCGGATGAAGTCATCGCGGAGATGCTCTGAATATGGTAAGCTTGGATTGTTGTGCAACGATTGATTGATGGATTGTAATAGGAGAATGCCACTAATCAAGCTCGCTAAAACTCCTTTCCTTTCAGGGTTTGTGTGAAACTCAACGCAATTCAGATGGTTATTGGAAGTTGATCAATAAAAGGTTTATCATACCTTCTTGTTGCTGATCTGAATGCGTTCGACGTTACGGATAATCTCCTCGAGTGGCGACGCGGTGGTTCCTGGCACGATTGTGGGTTCTCGATTTTCGAATGACTCAGAGTACGGTACTTATCCAATTCGGTAACGGCGTAACCAGCACGGGTGCTGGATTGACCGTGAAATATGACCGTCGTGGGGCTACCGTAGCTCCCGGGAAAATTGATCGATGGGGCGAGGGCAGGGAGTGTACTGTAGAAGGGCAGTTATCGATTAAAGCTACGGTAAGCTACAGTACTCATGACGTTGTGAATGCCTAGGGAGTTGCCTCTCATGCACGCGGGCGATCCCCACGGCTGACCGATCGAGTGCTGAAGATTGTCGATCAGTTATCGATTGACAGAGCTACAGTAATCACCAAATACTCGCACAGCTCCATCGCCAGTGTTACGGCAGGCAGCAGTACCGTAGGCACAAGAAGCGTAGCGATCGATATCCGGACCATCTAAGAATACGGTAGATGAACAAGAATACTGTAACCAATTGGCCGACAATCAGAACTGGCGCGTTCCAGGAGGAGAATGGCACGCGGAGTGTCGATTTCGGCCCCCCGAGTGCCTCTCATCGCTCCTCCTCCCCCGTCTCACATATCATCACCTCTCGTACCATATCCGGAATGGCCGCTGTGTTGATCTACCCATCACTCCCTCTCTTGTGCACGGTGTCTTTTCCCATTTGTCTCCTCGTCTGGAGCACTCCCCCTTTGCCTCTATCTCTCGTCTAAGTTCTCAATGTCATCTGCAAATAACCGGGAAGAGAAGTGCCGCCGGAAATCTTCCGCGCTTCTCATCTTCAGGGGTTCTTTCTGCGAGTGAGAAAATGCCTGGCGGAAAAATGGGAACGAAATCCGAGCTGGCGGACTTTTTATTGAGCAAAGTCGACGTGATTACGATGAGAGGAGACTTCCGAGGAAAATTGAGGCGGAAATATAAATTTTAAATAAAAATAGAATTTATTCCCAAAATGAATTAATAAATGAGTCCGTGAATAAAATAGTAACAATATTTAGCAGGCCAAGTGCGCGCCGCCATCCTAATTTTCAAACTTGTAGTTTGTAGCCGGATTCGCGCGCGATTGTTTCCTCTCACAAGGGAAGGTCGCTAGGAGGATATGGAGTTGCGCACCGAGACCCATACGAGTCGATAGGCACCCAAAATGGAAGATCTTTCGCACTAACTAAAACTGCTAAACGCCCCCAGGGAACCAGAAAAATCGATAATTCCGATCGCATTGCGCTCGTCAAACGCATGTACACGTTCCAGGCTGTCTCGTTCCAACCGTCTGTAGCATATTGGTACCGCAGCCGCCTATCTTTTGATCAACGCGGGTTCAAGTCCAGCTCGAAGCAAAAATTTTTGCAACTTTTTTTGCATTTTATAATTTGTCCTGAATGTTTACAATTGCACTTTAATTATGTTTGCTTTACTTTTTGGAACTATTTTAGAACGTTTATGGAATTCACATATTGCACGAAAGTTTGGATGAGCATACATCTTGGAAACAATCGATTCATGTACGGTCGCTTTCGAACCGGCCAAAGGTATTCGAAAAAGTTGAAAAATCCATGTTGTATGTTTTTGAGAACACATAGTAACAGGAAAAAATAGAGCAAAAAAGTTTGACGGCAAGGGTGATCGAACCCACAACCGTACGTTTTCTAGACCACAGCTCTACCATTGGACCAACGATGCTTGCTAGCAAAGCGCCCTCAATCGGCTCTTGAACTCGCAAGAACGCGATTGAGCGAATCGCATTGAAATAGAATTATCGATTTTTCTGGTTCCCTGGGGGCGTTTAGCAGTTTTAGTTAGTGCGAAAGATCTTCCATTTTGGGTGCCTATCGACTCGTATGGGTCTCGGTGCGCAATTCCATATCCTCCTAGCGACCTTCCCTTGTCAGTTTATCGATTAGTTTGCCATTGTTTTCATATTTTTGCTGTTCCAAAACATCAAAAATGCCTTACGGCTGGCATTGGTGTGCTTCCCCGCTGGTAACGCTAGTGCATGCACCTTGTTTTCGCGTGTATTTCGTGCCCTCGACAAGTGCATTACACTTTCTCCCGTGAATTCAGTTGAAAGAACCGCGTCGGTCGGTCGCTCGCACTGGGAATGGACTCATCGTTCCTTGGCGGCACCGCTGGCCCTGCCTCCGCCTCCTTCTACGAGTATGAGTACGCCAAGGCCGGTCAGTTCTCGCGAATTTTATCATTGATCTCTGTTTCTCGCTCCTCGCCACTCCAACTTGATAGGTTTCAACTGGTTAGCGGCTTGTAGCGATCACATCTAGCTCATTTCCTTGCTGAGCCCCTCCACGAAAACAAGCAAATGGAACGAGAGTGCCCTCGTTTCATCACTTGGTGAAAATCACTCTTTCATCAGATGTCTCGTGCCCTCTTTATGAAAGAATCCTTACAAGCATACGACATCACTCGCTAGAAACCCTGAACAACCGATATTCGCTTGCCGATTTTGCATTATTTTAAAAATAGTGGCTCAAAAAACGTAATTACTAGTTTCGCCGCGTTTCGAAAGTGCTCGGGCTAATTGTTTACTTATTGCTCACCTCGCGTTCTTTCCTATTTTGATTTCTACTTTAAATCACTTGATTGAGGCTACAAACAAGCTAACTACGTTTTTATGCAGCAGGTGTTTTAAATGTTGTCTTTCCTTCGCTCCAACTTATTTTCTGGCCACTTCTAGTCGTTTCTCAGCTTTTTTCTATTTGAATAACCTCGTTTTTCTTTATAAAATTGGCCAATTCTTCAGACCTCTCCTCCTCTCGTCTCTCAGCTGGCCGAGGCGGCGCTCCCTTCTCTTCGCCCTCCACCAGCATGATCAACTCGCAGGTATTTTCAAATTTTTTTTAGAATTAGAAAACTCGCAGGTATTTTTAGAATTATTTTTAGATGAATTTTTTTTGAATCGTAGGTATTTTAAGAATTAATCGTTAATTCGAAAGGGACTTTTATTTCTTTATCCGTGTCATTTGTTATGTGGAATTTTACGATAATCCCTGACAGTTTCCTATCAAGTTCTAATTAACAAGTAGGTATTTGTTAATTAATTAATCTAATTGCAGCCACTCGTCATTCCCTCGATCTTCGACCAGATCGGAGAGTGGTTCAAGCAAATTGTGAGCGATTTAAAAATTTATTTTTATTTTTATCAAAATCGAAAGGTCGTCAACTAGTTGTATTTTACTGAAAACCTATCGCTTTTGAGTGCTCCACAAGCAGTTTCATTTGTGCATCAACATTACTTCATTTCTTTGCTCGAGGAAGCTCGATTGATTGAAATCATCCGATGGGGAGAAAAAAATTATTACGCTATTTTAATGAAGGGCTCAATCAGTGGTATTTTATTTTATTAATTACCTAATTGATTAAATAGTAAACCAATTTGCAGATCGACAGACGCAAGATCATCGCCTCGGCAGTCTCGTCCGGCTGCACGGTCGCCCTCTTCTTCCTGCTCACCGCCCTGCTGCAGTGGTCGCCCTGGTCGCCCTTCGCGTCGGTTTATGGTGAGGGATTTATAGAACTTGTGTGACATAAAATCAGTGACAAATTGGAAATATTGGCGCGTGTGATGTGTAGGAGTGAAAATTAGAGTAATATGAGAACGGCTCATCGCCCTGCTGCAGTGGTCGCCATGGGCGCCCTTTGCGTACGTCTATGGTGAGCAGTTTATAGTTAGGGTTAAGCTGAAATACTCGTTAAAAGATGATAGCTGCAAATATGTATAGGGCTCAATTTGTTAGCTTGCAAATTTAATGCCACACGTCTGGTTGATATTTCGAGGTTACTCATCTGTTTGATCGCAGGTCGTTTAGTACATCAGCTAATAGATATACCAGTTCTCAGTTTTTAGCCTACAATACGCGCTCAATTGTCGAAAAATTGTCGCTTGACTGCTAGTAACTAGCTACATGCGTGTTCTATAAGTTCGCGATATTGGTCAGTCGAGCATCCTTTTTGATTCCATCCAGTTTCTGTCATTTTACCATTATTGTTAATTATTTTATTAGCCAATGAAATCGTGTCATAAATTTTGTAAATAAGAAAAGTTAATAAATCGATAATCGTCAGGCGCCCTCGCCCTGCTCCTCTCGCTCTCGATGTGGACTACGGCGATCGTCGTCTTCCTCGCCTCATTCATGGCTCTGGCTCTCATCACGCACACCCTGGCCGGACGTGAGTATACTGTAGATATCGATTGATGAGAGGGTTACGGTAGTTAAGTCGTGCTGAGATCATGCATGGCTCTGGCTCTCATCACGCACACCCTGGCCGGACGTGAGTATACTGTAGTTATCGATTGATGAGAGAGTTACGGTAGTTGTCCTGGTTATGGTATTTTGCTGGTGGAGGCTATGATAGGCAGAATAGACGTGTTGATGGTGTTTTGTTATTTTGCCACATAAGACGCAGTCTAGCTATTGAACTAGCAGCAGACATTTTGATATAGAGAGGTGATGAAACATTGATGAATGCGTCTGAATTTTCGCAATATTCCATTGCCTGCCGAGAGTCAGTGAGATTATTAGGAGCAGATGATACATGGAACATCAAACAGACGTCACATAATTATATTAATAATAATCTGTATAATTCTCTTAATCTGCAGCCGACACGACGCGCCGCCTGTGCGTGCTGCGCGGTGACACGTGGGCCGCGGCCGCCGTGCTGTTCCTGTCGCAGGTAAAACTAATTAATCAACCACTAATTACGAATTAATTACCCCTGCATTTTCGCAGTTGACAGTTTTCAATTGAGAAGGTGATCGTGGCATCGTACTTGGGCACTGACAAATGATTGTATACCAGAAGTGAAACGCCTATGAGCTTGCTTGGCAGCTGGCATGTTTGCTGAATTTGGTTTTTTTATTTATTTAATTAATTAATGAAATTTGTAGATGGTGCTCGTCGCCGCGACGCACTCGATGTCCGGCGCGTCCATGGACAGGTGATTAAGCTAATTAATTAATTAAGTGTTGATTAGTTAATTAGTTAGTCAAAACTGGAAAAAGGCCAAAAAAGGATTGATATGTGAGTGGCATGCAGTTCATGCAATATTTGCTGGTTGCTTGAGTAAAAAATGAAGAAGCGGGGTTTTGGGGACAAACTTTTCCACACTGGCTAGGTCTGTGCTTCGCCTTGCGTATTTCTCTGTAGTATCCGCTTGCATTCCGATACGACCATTGTGCACGTATGAAAAAATACAACTAATCTCCCTTATTTTGCCGTGTCGATGGCTGATTGATTTTAGCCCCTATAATTTGAGTGTTTCGCGCTGCCTACTTATCGGTTCGAGCCGGCGCACCTCAATCCTCGCTTGGTATGCGATTCTAAAAAACCAAACATCATTTATTCTCTCCCTTTACAATTCCTATGTCCATCAATCTGGAAATCGATGTTTTTTTTAAATCAATAATCATCTTTCTCCCTCTGCAGTGCCGCTGGCTGTTCTCGCTGCTCGAAATAGCTTTTAGATTCCCTTTCGCGCTCTTATTCCTAGTGTTTCTCAATGCATTCTTCTCGGGTGTTCTAGTCTATTTTTCTAACCAAAATGGCATGCACACTGATTGTATATCGTCTTAACGGATATCAATCGTCTCTTGCAGTGCTCGCTGGCTGTTCTCCCTTCTCGCAGTCGGCGCAGCGACGTTCCACGTCGTCTTCCGTCTCGACTACCGCCTCGTGTTCGGCACGTACGGGTCCAAGGTAAAGAGATCCACCGGAGTTACGGGGGGTTTTAAATTAAAAGTCTTGCGTGGACAGCATTGTTCCTGTCGCCTAAATTGAGCACTTGCTTAGTCCGTGAAACCGAGAACGGGTCCCTACCGAAATGTCCCCCCTCTCTCTCGACCACTACCGAAATGTCCCCTGCGCGCGCTACCGAAATGTCCCCCTACCGAAATGTCCCCCCACTACCGAAATGTCCCCCTTACCGAAATGTCCCCTACCGAAATGTCCCCTCGCTCTTCCCTGGCATGCGCTCACAAGATGCAACCACATGCGAATATTTTCAA
>LS501585.1:232766-250536 GCA_900490845.1 Pristionchus japonicus | reverse complement strand
TGTTTTCCCTCACCATAGCTGTACCATATTTGCTTCCGATTGTAATTCGTGTACCATCATTATTGCTCAAGCATGTTTACATGGCGCCCAGCGCCATTACAATCATCATTGTATAGTATCCCCGCCCGGATAAAGCCGATACATAACGAGACAAACAATGGTTATCTCGTAATGAGTGACAACGAAAGAAGAGATAACTGAGCATGCGCACCTTCCTCGGTCTCGTCGTTGTCAACTTCCACTTCCTTTATCTCTTCCTCCACTCTCTTCCCAAATACTAATTCCATTATGTCGACTTCTTCCTCATCTTTCATCACGTTATTCTCGTGAACCATCACATTCTCTTCAGATCGCTTCACTTCTTTCCTCTCTCTCCGTCTCCTCAATTCCTCTTCACTACGCTCAGCTCTCTCCAGCATTCTCGCCTTCTCTTGTTCTTGTGCAGCAATATCTTCTTTCCTCAGTTTTTCCTCAATTTGCTTCGACCTCTCCAAGCCAGCCATCTCTTCCTTGCTTCGGGCCTCTTCTTCTTTCCTCTTTCTTTCTTCTTCCTGCTTGGCCCTTTCCAGATCAGCCTGTTCTTCCCCTACTTTGGTTCTCTCCTCTTCTAGTTTCTTCTCTTCCATTCTTCGTGCTTCTTCCTCCAATTTCTTCTTCTCCTCTCTCCGCTTGGCTCTTTCCTCTTCTCGCTTCGCTTTCTCGATAGATCGCTTCAGTTTCTCTTCCTTCCTTTTCGCTTTCTCCTCTTCAATCTTCTTTCTTTCCTCTTCTAACCTTGCCCTCTCCTCCTCCAACTTAGCCCTCTCTTCAGCAAGTTTCGCCTTCTCTTCGTCTTGATCTGCTTTCTGAAATGTTTTGTAAGATCGTAATTGCTGGTTCGATATTTTCTAATTGTGTGATTTTGAACGAATCACACAATTTGGCAAAGCTTGAACGCATACTCTAGAATCGACGAATACAGGCTTTGGCTTGGGAGTGTCGAGGATCAGACTGGAATCTGTACTGGAGTATCCACTGCTTGCAGAAGTGACTTCAGGGATCGACCGAGGGCGAGGAAATCTGAAAGAACCGATGAAATTGGATGGAGATGTTGTGTCTGAGAGAGTTGAAGATAACAAACTTCAAAAAAATATCGGGAGGATGTAGGAATGTTTGCATCAATAAAGCAGGGTCCATCGATTCAGCAGCGTCGGAGGTTCTGCAATGAAATCCAATCATTCTCTTTCTAAAAGTGTTCGTGATCTCACAACTCAACATCTCCCGGTGGTGCCTCATATCTCAGATCGTTCTGACTGATTGGATGACTAGCAAAAGAGAGATGTGGAGGATCTCGACCTGAAATGGTTCGAGTCTAGATCGAATGCGACAACGAATACCTTCGAATTCCGCCTCCAAGTTCTCCGCCAATTCGTTGAACGCAACGATTCTCCTGCAACCAATTAAAATTTGGTGGAACTCTTGTTGAACAAACCTCAGCGTGCTCATCATTTGCTGGCAGTTTCTCACCACGGCATCTTGCACGTTCCTCTGAGCTTGGACGATGGTCCTCAATAGGATTATTAAATGCAACGATGAAAACATTAGTTAAAACACGACAACTAAAAGCTCACTTTGCAACAGTGATCAACTCAGCTTTCTTCTTCAGATTCTCATCCGCACGAATTACACTGAATTCCTGGTCCTGTCGATCGAGGATCTCTACAATTGCACTGATTCTGTTGTGGGAATAAGAGTAACGAGTAGATACTTACTCAAGCACTCATACGCAATCTGTTCTGCCGTTTCTAAGTTATCGATCGAAAACTCGCCAGGCATCCGATTCTTGAACGTTGCGACAGCGTTGTCTCTGCAAATTCAGTGATAAAGTATAACAATACAGGGTGCGCCAAAATTACCCGTACTATTTTTGGGATCTTTGCAAAACTCATCTACTAGACATAGCCTCACCCCACTTGATCGCCAAGTAGAGGATCTTGTAGCATATACCTGGCTAAGGTTTCAAAGCTTTAGCTCTGCTTAGCGCTTTTCCAGAAATAATAGAAGTGGACTATGTGTGAAAATTGGGCTGTACTTGAAAGTACACTCATGCTTCCAATTTTTTTTCCCTGTCTACAAAATATTTCTGATATATTTTCACTGTGCACATGGATTGACCATACTGTGAGCTAGATACTAGCGAATGCGCTACTTGGATTGATCGCTCATGCGGGCGTTTGAAGATTCGAAAGTTGGCATATCGCATGTGCTGACTTTAGAGAATTGCTTAGTCGTAATTCAGTAACGATTCAACGCAGAGCAGTGATATTCGGTGTCCATACTCATTAGAACGGCTACTTCCATTTATATATTAGAGAGGGTTGGCAGTCCATTCTCCGCTGTGCAAAAAAATATACATCATGAGTGCAATAATCCAAGTCCGCGTATTTTGACTTTTTCGATTAAAAAAAAAATGTTGTAGCAAATTAAGGACCTCTAATCACCTATACACTTTTCGAGCAGTTGACTGAATAGATGTGCTTCTCATATGAGAAGTAAGTAGACCTCTACACTACCGTTGCAAAATCTGAGAGAGTTAAACTTGGAAAAGTTGGTTCAGCGATAATCATGAGATGCTACATAAATTATGCAAATGTTATCACATTTCAAACTGTGGATATGAACTCCTAAGCCAAGGGATATTATGATACGCTATAAACATAGTTCATTGTCTGTGCGACTTTGAAGTTACACCATGAAAATCACGAATATTTTGAGGATCGCGTGAAAATCATGACTGATGCACTTTGGAAAAACAACTCCTATTCAATGTCAAACAGCTTGACCATAAGGCGCCCAAGGCATTCTGTAGTAGAGTGATCGTCCTTCCTACGGTCAGCGTATGAGCTTCTAACAACTGCTGGTTTGCGAGCACCAGTCGTTGAAAGTTTCAAAAACCAGCGGGAATTTCAATTTTGTCCTCTGCCTGTTTGAGTAGCCGGTACTTTTGAACCAACAGCTCTCGACTCAAACAAAAAATAAAGTATGGTGCCCTAACATAGTGCTAAATGTGTTTGCAAGAATAGACCATGGCTCTTGCTTTTGATTGAAATATATTAGAATGCATGAGTACGGGTAATTTTGGCGCACCCTGTATAATAATGAGGATAGCGGCCACCTCAATTCAACATTGGATTTCCGTAGTCCCAGATTCAAAGCTTCTCGTAATTTCCGAATTGCACCCGTTCTCTGACTATCGATTACTTTCGAGACACGACGAAGAAAATCGATGTAGACCTGACAAAACTCTTATTCTATGACATTCGGTTTGAGTATTATTCTCCTTTTTGTCTCCGGAGATTATCAATAGGAAAGAATTATTTACCAATAACATGTCGATATCGTAATGTGCGTATGCGGCACATCTAGCGGAAGAGATTACGTCGAAATCTGAAAACGATGACAAAGGAAACCACTTTATGTCAGTGTGAACTGAGCAGTTAATCTGCACTCACGATCATCAATCTGCTCCAAGACACCCGTGAGCGAGGGCGAATTTCTCATACGATCGATTGGCAGCTCGCAAACAATCTTAAAAATTTAAAAATATCGTTGTGCCATTCCAGTGCAGCCCAACGCAAAACTGTGAAGAAGAAAAAAAACTGTACCACGAATTTTCCAGGGACCTTCTCAATATCGGTGTGGGTCTTAGTTTTGCGCTCTTTCCTCCACTTCTCGTCCTCTTGACTGCAAATATCTTGGTATCTATTTGAAGCACTGGGCGAAACTCAAATAAAATTCTAACCGTCCCCATGTCGTTTTCGAATGATCATCTACTACTTCTCCGCCGAGAAAGTGAACTCCTTCTCTAAATGTTTTTATTTGTCGGACTGAAATTTGAACGCTCCTACTTCTCATTGAGCACACACACCATCGAATTGCTCTCGATACCAGCATCCTCCGACGTTATCTTCCAGTTATCCATGAACCTGCAACAAATGATGACCGTGACACCTGACACAATGCGTTGGACCATTCAGAAAGATTTACCAAGGATCGTGCTCATTCTGCTGAGGATGATTGATGTAGAACATATTATGTCTGAGATTATAGATCGTTCGGGGTTGCATCACGGCAAGCTCTGCCATCAGGAGAGCGATATGCTGAAAAGGAACGTAATTCAGGAACGTCATGGAGAAAAAAACCGATGAGTTTTTCTGATACAGCAGAAGTTGAATCAGCGTTTGCATAGTGTCGAGAAACCACCTGAATGCACTTTCTCTAGTAAAAGTTGGTTAGACTTCTTGGACTCAAACCTTGGATGTATCATCGTGCTCAGTTGTGTCCTGTACCTGCCTCCTCGATGTGCGATGACTGAAATCGGGTCGAATAATTTTTAGATGGTCGTATTATTTCAAATTGTGATTGAAATTTCATTTTCTGTAATCGTTTGAAAACGCCCAGGGGAAACACGAACAACGTGAATGAATCATACCATGATTGTTCGGCCTTCCATTGAGAAGTTTCAGAAATTGTTTCGGGCCAAAGGGTTTTGGATCGAATGGGAAGATTCCCGTGGTACAGCGGTACAGAGTAATGCCGAGTGACCAGAGGTCGGATCTGGAGTATGCATTTTGACCATTTCATTCGCATTTGTTCATCCCAGAAAAAAGTTACATTTCTGCATTTAAAGAAGTTCCAGAACCCTTGACCCCCAAGTAGCGAGCAACTGCTTGTGGAGCCTAAAGCCAGTCGATTATCGATGACGCTCAACTAGTTCGAACCATATAGTGCCACGTTCCGCCGACAGTGTGGTACGTGCTATCCATACCTTGAACAGTACGACCTTCGCCGAAATCGCACAATTTGAAGGTGTATTGTGTGCTGAAACATAATCTTATCTCAACTAGCGATCAACAATAATCGCACCAAAGAGAAGAGCTTGACTTCTTGTGGATAAAATAGAGGATATTCATCGGCTTTATATCGCGATGAGCAATATTCATTTCGGAAAGTACCGTAAGAGCCTTGGCTGCAATTTCAGTTTGTCCTAAAGAGTCATGTATCGACAATTGCAATTCTTGAAGTGATCAAATTTCTGTCATATTCTACCAAGTTAACCTGCTAGCTCTTTTTAATCCTAAGCATCTTTAATTGTATCTTACCAAGGTCTCTCATTAGTTCCTTTAAAATATCTCTGTGAAGTCCGAGTGAGTAACGAGGCATATTGAGAAGTTGCTGTGAAATCAAGAAGTAATGTATCAATCAAAAAGATTTCGAAATTAGCCAAAAGAGCAATGATTATTTTAGAAAAGTGATCATGAATGATTACCTCCAGAGCTCCGTCTCCTCTCTCGAGAACAATGAATCGGGTCGATCCTCCATCATGATATCTGATAAATATTTTTACAGTGTATCGAAGGTAAATCTTACCCATGTGTTTGTATGATGGCCTGTTTGCCCTTCAATTTCGCTAGCAGTTCGAACTCCTTCTCGAATGATGTGTCCTGTGTGTATTATTGAACTTTTACACCATGATGTTCCACTCATTCTCATCGATAAAAAACATACGGATGCATCCCTGGACACCTTGACACAGACGGGAGTGTTTGTATCAGTGAGAGTCCCGAAATACACCTGAAACGAGTGATTGCTCAAAATGCAAGAATGACAAAGTAGACTGACCTGTCCGAAGGCGCCTGAGCCGACGACTCTTGAGTAATCCGGCTTGAATGAGGGAGGAGCGAAGAATGCCCTTCGCATCTGATAATAGAACTTTCTCAGATGATGATTGATTTTGGTAACTACAAAAACAATAAAAAAAAATATAATTCTGGTCCGACACGTCGCCTCTACCGTAATACAAGCGTGAGGATCACGCGGAAAAGCTAAAGATGCTTTGGTCTTTGTTATCATGAACGAAACGCTACATTTGCGGGCGCGGAGAGCGTAAACGTAAGAAAGATGACATGAACTGATTTCGAAAATTCCCATACTAGGAATCGACACAAGAGAGGCGCCAGCACGGATAAGAGAGCACAGATCGAAGCTGCCTTTATAAGCATACCGTATCCCATTGATGAGGCTCATTTGTATCTATTGCGGCTTGCGATATGCCACTATCCACTTTAGATTTCATTTGTGCTAGCAAGTTTAGAATGATGAACTCTGCAGCATATTTCAACTCTGCAGAGTTCATCATTCTACAGTAACCTAGGAGTTCAAGCAGACGTTATGCCAACGGCGATCGGAATAGATCTGGGGACAACGCATACAGCTGTTGCATATTACGAAGATGGAGAGATCAATGTTATTCAAAGTAATGCAGGTAAGCATATCCACTTTTTATAATTTATGATTTCATTTTTTTTCAATTCATGACTGCTTTCGTTTGTCGATCATCTGAAAAGATATGACGCTGTTCGCGTAAGAATCGAGCATGGGCTGGCACAGCTCAAAAATGTCGAATGCCCCAAAGTATGCGATTTGGGGTTCTCGAGGGTGCTGATGATGAGGGAGCCTTTCATTTTTCATTTTGGGCTTCCGTTGGCTCCAGACGACATCGCGTCGAAATCGGTTTTTGAAGTGCTACTCAGCCCTCATGAACGCTAAAATTAAGTCAGTATGGCCCCAGGGGTAGAATTGGGTGCTGATCACGCCTATCAACTTCATTTTTCATGAATTTCAAAAATAATTTTTAAAAATGGAAGTTTTCGTAGAGGCCCGTGCAAGCAGAGTGACCTACATAGATCGATCGGGCTTGACGAGAGGAATTCAAATCTGTGTTCAAATCCGAAATAGACCTCCCCGTTTTCAATTGGGGAGTGAGATAGTGATCCGAAATCGCGGGTGGAATAGCACGTCTCCCACTTGTTTACACGTTGACCTCTTCCCATCTCCCTCCCTTGCCCATCTCTCTCTTGCTCTACCTCGAGTCTCGCCTCTCTGCCTGTCTGCACTCTCTCGATTCCCCATGCTCTCTCGCCTCGTCCCTCACAGTCGAGGGAAGGGAAGAGTGCAAACAAGGGGCAGACGTGCGATGTCACCCGCGATTTCGACTCACTATCTCACTCCCCAATTGAAAACGGGCAGGTCTATTCCAGATTTAAACACAGATTTGAATTCCTCTCGTCAAGCCCGATCGATCTATGTAGGTCACTCTGCCTGCACGGGCCTCAACGAAAACTTCCTTTTTTTAAAATCATTTTTAAAATTCATGAAAAATGAAGTTGACAGGCATGATCAGCACCCAATTCTACCCCTGGGGCCATACTGACTTAATTTTAGCGTTCATGAGGGCTGAGTAGCACTGCGAAAACCGGTTTCGACGCGATGTCGTCTGGAGCCAACGGAAGCCCAAAATGAAAAATGAAAGGCTCCCTCATCATCAGCACCCTCAAGAACCCCAAATCGCATACTTTGGGGTATTTGACCTTTTTGAGCTGTGCCAGGCTCTTCTTGATCTGCTCGATTCTTACGCGAACAGCGTCATATTTTAGTTTACATGTCACAGGTGATTCAATCACTCCATCCGTCGTTCACTTCGGTGCGGACGGAGTTATTCTCGTCGGCAAGGAGGCCATCGCGAAGAGTTTCTCCACTTCTCGTCGAACTGTAAGCGGTCAGAACTCTTTACGTTTCCACCGCATCTCGTAGTGGGTATTTCAACCCAAAAAAACCATTTATCTATGTGCAGAGATCAAACGATTCATGGGTCGAAACTTCGATGACGAGAGACTTAAGAAGAGATCTTGGCCGTTTGAGGTAACTCGAACTTCCTCTTGGTACGAGATTAATGTTTGGCAGGTTGTTCGCGGAAGCGAGGGTCGTGTTGGTATTCAAGCCGATGGAGATTCCTGGTCGCCCGAAGAGATTTCAGCCATTATTCTGAAAGAAATGAAGGTACTCATAACAGTTGATCATTATGCAATGATTCCGAGAAAGCTACGATTTTTTTGCGATTGCAATTTATTTCGACCAATCCATGCAATTTGTGAGATTTGAAAATATTCTCAGAAACTTGCTTCAAAGTACGTCGAAGATGTGAAAGATGCCGTGATCACTGTTCCATCGCATTTCAGTAACGTCCAACGAAAGGTCAGTTTCAATCCAAACAATACAAAATGTCAATTCGTTGAAGGCAACAGCCGAAGCTGCAGAGATCGCTGGTCTCAATGTTCTTAGAATCATCAATGAACCGACTGCCGCCGCCATTGCATTCAACCACAATTTTCCATCGAATAGAAAGAAGTAAGCGCTTATAAAACGCCTTGATCTCTGATGTATTCAGTTAATATTGAAGAAAACTGATCTCTAATCATAACGCGAACAATTCAGAAACATCCTTGTATATGACTTGGGCGGTGGCACATTCGATGTGTCCATTGTGGAGATCCACGGGATGAAATCGCGAGTACTCGCAACCGATGGCTCCACGTTTCTTGGAGGCAGAGATTTTGATCTGAAGATCTACGAAGAGGCAGTCGCTCGTTTCAAGGAGGATGGTACTTGATTGAATTATAACCCATAATTCAATATCTAAACTTGAGAAATTGACATTCTTGATGGCAACATTGAACTTCTGGCAAGATGTGAACAAGCGAAAAGGCATCTGGCTAAGAAGGACGTTGTCTCCATCACTCATAGAACACACAAAGGAGAAGAGTCAGTATATTCATGTAGTTCATTCTCACGAAGAATGTCGAAATTCTCATATTTTTCCAAAAACCAACTTAGGGCTGAAGTCGAATTGACATACGACACTTTCTTCGAAATTTGCGAGGAACTCGTAGATGAAACGATTCGATTGGTGGACAGAGCACTTGCGGACTCAAAGATTTCGAAGGTGATTGATTTGATCCATTCCTTTCGATTTCAATGCTTATTCGAGAACACTCTCAAAAATTGTCTAATTTCAAGACGGTTTTGCGTTGTTTCGCACATAAAATACGTTGGAAACTCTCAGAGCAGTCTGGACGAGATCATCCTCGTTGGCGGATCGACTCGTCTTCGTCCCGTCCGAGAACGGATTGCCAGACACTTCCCATCCAAGGAAATTCGGACAAACTTCGATCCGGATCTTGCGATCGTCCGAGGAGCAGCGATCCTGGTACGAAGCATAAGAAGACCAATGATCAATGACTTCTTACGATTCGTGAGCATGCTCTTATCTCTCAGAAACGCTATTATAGAGAGGCATCTTATCAAACGAAGCCCCTAACAAACAAGGGGTTTAGTCGTACGATGCAATTCCCATTGAGAGATTCTTATCAGCAAGCGCTCAATCCCATGGGAAGAAACAAATTTCCGGCATAATATTATGGGGATCTCACTCAAAGAGATGTGAAGTATTTACTGTGTTGATATCTGTTTTGAGGCGGCAAGTCTTGCGAAAGAAAACGAAGGTCCAAGGAGCACGTCAAATGCGCCTAGAGTCGACTTGGTTGGTACATTTTGCTGAATAATGCTATCGCGCATTCCACAAACATACACATTAAGATAGATGTAACTCCGCTGTCGCTTGGCATAAAAGCGGATGATCGAATGTCAATCATTATCCCCAAGAATACTCCTCTTCCAGCATCTTCATTCAAGATGTACACTAGTGCAGATAAGACCGATCTTATGCTAACCCTTGAGGTGAATAGTTTTGGCTGGGGATATGAATGGATAAATAAGTTAAAACATATATTTTTTCATAAGCAGTCGCTTATGAAAAAATATATGTTTCTGGTCGCTTTAGGTAGTCGAAGGAGAAAATCAAGCTGATTTCACTCGCCTTGCTCAGTTCATGTTTCTCGTTTTGCCTTCATTCGTCAGGAAATCGGAACTTGTGTTTCAGGTGAGAGAAAGCTTTGAAATCATTACATATAGGAACTCATTAAACAATGCACAATATATGAACCCTAGGCAAGATATTTTGTAGGTGTCATTCGCCATCGATGAAAGTGGCATACTAACAGTCTCGGCGAAAGATCCTGAACTCAACAGTCCATTAACCCGGGAAGTGAAAAGTGTAAGCGACAAAATGGAATGAAGATTTTGGGAGAAGATGCTGAAATGATATATTTCACAATTTTCATTATTCCAGAGTAACCTCTCTGCCGATGAAAGATGCAAGCTGACCAAGCAACTTAACCGACTCACAATTAACAGCTGAGGCATTCACTTCAGAAGACTGTTCAATTGAGAACTCCGCTTCATAAAAATAGTCGATGTTGTAATGTGTATAAAGTTATCAAATGATTCATCGTCACTCATACTTGAAGGGGTTGAAGTCCCTAAAAATACCTTGATCTATGCATTAATATTTCAGCGTTTCAGAAAACGAAAAGGCAAAACAGTCATGAATCCCATACTTTAAGGTAATTCAAATGAGTAAAGCTATCGGAATCGATCTGGGAACTACGTTCACCTGTGTTGCGTACATGAAAACAACTGATCTGGTGGAAATTGTGCAGAATAATGAAGGTGAGCACAGTTCTCAGTGCCGTAGATTAAATGCGTGTGCATTACAGGAGAGAAGATCACGCCTTCCGTCGTTCACTATGGCAGGATCACAACAATTGGTGGAGAAGCGGTTAAGATGCGAGGAAAGGACCCAAAGAACACTGTTTTCCGTGAGTAATATTAAGATAACAGCTATGCAATTTCCTTTTGACATCCTGTAGTTTTCCGAGCGTAGCCTGAACAATGAGGCATATCTCTTACTGTTGCCCTTGTCAGAAGTGAAGCGTTTCATGGGTCGTGAGGCAGATGATGAAGAAGTGATGAAACGGAATTATCCGTTCGAGGTGGGCATCTGCGAATGGTCAAGTAAAGGTGAATAGTTTCAGATTGTCCAATCAGCCAAAGGAAATCTCAATATTCGAGTCACTCCCACAAGCGAAGGAGAGCCGATTACATACAAGCCCGAAGCGATCTCTAGCGATATTCTTAAATATGCTAAGGTGTCTATTGGTTTCGAAAATTATTGGACAGTGCTGCTAAATAAATTACTATGCAAAATGGTTGAGGGACTCGCTGAAGCAAGTCTTGGCCACACCGTCACGGATGCCGTTATCACTATTCCTGCTAACTTTAACGGCTCGCAAAGACAGGTTTTACTTGATGTTCAATAAAATTACCCCATTTCCCTTCTCTTTGAAACGTTTGCTTTTGTAATCGGGGTTCATAATTCAGGCAACTAAAGACGCTGGGGAATTGGCCGGTCTGAACGTTCTTCGAATCATCAATGAACCAACTGCTGCTGCTCTTGCATACGGCTTCAACAAAAGGAAGAACAAAGAAAAAAGGTATCACTTTTGAGATCAAAGCAAACGCATCGTTTTGTTTCAGAGTGGTATTGGTATACGATTTGGGAGGAGGTACTTTCGATGTTTCGATAGTGGAGATCGAAGGAACTGAGAGTACCGTAGGTTTTCCTTCATTTTTATATTATTGGGTATATAAACAAAAATAATTCTCTCAAAATCGATGAAATCTGGAACTCAAATTACACCATAACAAACTAAGGTGAAATCGACAGAGGGTCTGACGTATCTTGGAGGAGAAGATTTTGACTATCGATTGTATGAAGAGGCCGTATCCGAATTCAAGAAAATTGGTACGTGCTTCAGAACGGCTCTTAAAGAAAAAAATGTTTATATTCCAGGTGTTGACGTCCCCGAGGCGAACAAATTCGCTCTTCAGCAGAGCTGCGAAAGGGCGAAGAAGAGTCTTAGTGTTTCTCTCACAGCAGAGGTTGAAGCGATCGATCGAAACGGGAATCGGTTTGCTTATTATTTTTTTTCCATTTCAGTCTTGTTTTCCAGCAAAACAATCACGATCAAGCGAGAGACATTCGAGGAGTTGTGTGAAGATCTCTTCGATAAAACGATTGAGTGTGTGAAAGATGCCATCAAAGAATCGGAATGTAAAATTGTGAGTGCCCTAAAACTCACCCATTCCAATGGTTAAAATCTACTCAGAGTGAGATAGATGACGTTGTTCTCGTCGGAGGTTCTTCTCGCATTCCTCGCGTTCGTACTTTGCTTCAAGAGATATTCGGAGAGAAGAAGCTCAAGTTTGACATTCCTCCCGATCACGCTGTTGCCCATGGAGCTGCCATTCTAGTAAGGCGGCAAATTTGTCGAGTTTGAGTTGATGGAAAAAAATTGAAAACTTCAATCATTCGAGAATGAGAGAGCCGAAGCTATGGAATGTTGCAGGCGGAGAGCCTGTCGGGAGGGACGGTCAAGGGTGGTTCAGTCAAGCTCGTCGACGTGGTTCCACTCACACTCGGCCTCGCTGTGCGATACAACCAAATGAGCGCGCTCATTTGGAGGAACTCTCGCTATCCAACCTCGCACACAGAAATATTCATCAATTCCCATGCGGACACAACATCGCTCGCTTTCAAGGTATCAATTCTTCAGAAAATCATATGTTTCATTATGCTCCGTTAAGATTTATCAAGGTCAATATGCGTTGGCATCGAACAATCATCTACTTGCCACGCTCGACATTTCATGCCCACCGAGACCGGAAGGAGAGAATAAAATGGAGGTGGTCTACGTTTATTAACATTGTTTTGTCAGATGATAGCTGAATTTGAGCGAGCGCTGAAACAAACTTCATGATACTTTTTTGTGTGGGTATTAGGGTTGCGGTTTCGGTTTGTGTATTACACCCCTCTTTCCCTTTTCTTTGTTTATTTAAACTGTTTTGTCAGTTGTTCGCTGAATTTGAGTGAAGAAACGCCGTCAAACCTTTTTGTGGGGGTATGCAACTGATATTGGCCAACTGAACGAAGCAAATTTCAGACAACATTTTCAATCGATGAAAACTGTATCCTGCATATGCACGTCAAAGACTTGGAGACCCAGAAAGAAGCAAATATAACTGTCAAGACCGTAAGTATCCAGAAATCATATTTGAGATTTTTTTCACCTTTTTTATTGGCTAAAATATAATTGAATGCGAGCATAACACGATTCAATTTGAGAACACTCTCACCGAAAAGGAGATGAGTGACATGGTGAAATTCGCGGCGGAACGTGCAGCGGAGGAGAAGATTCAGATTGAGAAGATGAATGCACGCACTGCGTTTGGTACGCTCACTTTCAGACATATGTAAACTCGACTCATTCAGGCGATGCCATAACCAAGGTAAAGGTGCAGATGAGAAAAATGGCGAAGGGCGCTGTTTGGACTGCGTTGCATGACCTCGTCCTTACTGAAGAGGAGTGGATCCATGGAAAGGCAAGCTGGCATTTTTTGTTGATCAGTATAGCGATGCATATGCAAGTTCTACCTTATCGGCCGATGTTATCCACTGAATGTAGAAATGTCAAATCAGGATCCTTCGAACGAGAGTCTCTACGAGCACGCTAAGCTGATTCGTTCGACGCTCAACAGACTCATCGCTCAGGAGAAGGTGGTGGAACGGATGTGATAACACTCTCGGACCCTCTTGATTTACCTATTTCTAGAGATAATCCGACATTCAACAGATAAAAACTTTGTATGTTTGTGTGTCCTCTCCGTGTTCACAACTGTTCGGTTCAGTTGATATCTATCTGTGCTCGTGCCTAATACTTCAATCAATTCAAACAGATGCTGTCGCGAGCAGCAGAGAGCACTGCCCGCTCATCAATCGATGTACGCATCTACGCAGAGAAAGCCGCCTTCGAGGGACAGGTCTGATCGCTGAGAAGATACAGCTCATCAGAGAATGCTTTCAGGCGCTTCGTTCCATGATCAACGGCCTTCAGACTCGCAGCAAGCACAGACTGTCCGATGCTACGGTGCGCATCCAATTCATTCAGCCCAATTAAAGAGATTCATTGCAGAAGCGATTCGCAGAGAGATGCTACGAGCAACGGCTATTCTTCTATCTCTGCGAAGGACTGCGAGTGTGTGTCGACGAGGCTCGACTCCGCCCTGAGTATGCAGAGGTCATCCGGACGACGACTATCCTCACCGACCTGCGGTCAACGTGGAGTCCGATACTCGACTTCTCCTCTTCAGCGCTGCGCAATCAAAGGTACGCAATATGCTCTATGTAAGCATCACCTTCATACCAGCCTGGATTCGACGAACATCCGTCTCTCGAAGCTGAATGACCTATGGAAGAAGCGCCAGACGTCTGCACTGCTGTACTCAATCGTGCTCGAATTTGTCCATAAGCTTCTTGATGGTGATGAGATAGGCGCGAGAAGATGTAAATCGACTATCTCCGCTTTTATCGACCTTCCTGCATCAACCTACTTTCCCGGTACTCTATCGTTGATATGCAAGGTGTACAAAATCACCTCAGATGGATCGATATCAGCTGATGATCGTGCTGACTTATTCAACAAGAATTCCCAGCTGTTTCTAGTGAATAACCAGCAAATGGAAGGGAAATTACTGGTCGAATATGTACACTTTTTCGCGCAGGTATGATTTGAGAAATTTTGCGGAAATTTAGGTGATTGCAGCATCGAAGCGGTCCACTACATATCGTTTGTGGCTCTCAGCTGGAGGTCGATAATTGGTACTGTTATCTGAAAGACAAAGACCTTCCATGGGAATTGATCCGACCCTACAGGTAACTGTGTGATTTGACAAAGAAATTAGTGAAATCATTACCCAGATCAATGCACAATTTCATGAGTTCTTTTCAGTGTCAACCGAAGTTACGATCATCGAACCATCTGCGTTACTACTCTCGATCAAATCGAGCCCAAAGCGACCGAGGTTGAAAGTCGGAAAGCTTGCAAAAATGCGAAATTTTAGAAGATGTCCGTACTCTTGGTGGGGATGGAGGAGTTTCAGATACCGAAACTGAATCCAAAATTTTCTGATTGTGAGGAAAATACATATATTAGTGATCTTATTGCATCCATATATACCCAGGTAAGTAAAGTTATGTGATTGAATTTAATAATCGAATTATCCAGTTAAAAATTCTTCGTCGAAAAAATATTGAAGAGAACGGAGAAAAGGGTCTGAAAAGTAAATATAGTGCCTCGATGCCAACTTCGGCACGCCTGGTATGTCGTGGATACCTTTTTTGCCACTCTCATACAAAGATAAATATGGATATCAGAAGTATTATGTCGAGAAACTAGCATCGGAAAAAATGAGCGAATTCGTGCGAGAACTCACGGTGAGCCAGCTTAAAGTTGTTTTATTGATAATAATAATTGTGATCTTAGGCTCGTCAAGGAAATAACGCAAACTCCGATTTTACGGTAGACTCCTCATTCTACATAGACCATTTTACCAAGTCATTAGACCTTAAAATCGAGATAGACTACAGAATTATCTGTGATGGAATAAGGTGAATTCAATATAACGATACCAACTGTGAGCAGTTTTACCGAAATCAAGATTGCAGTGACATTGAGCCTCGTGTTGTAATGAAGAATCCAGACATGAACTCAGCAAAGCCATTTATTGAACTTCGGCACGGACTTAAAATGTCGCCGATCACTAACAGTGAATCTGCAGGACAATTTCAATTATTAACCGAAGTTTGCATTCGAAATTATCGAGAGAAAAAAAAAGTATTTCAATTTCAGGGTTGCGACAGCATTATCTCCATTATCAGATGCGACAAGTTGGTGCCCGCAAATATCGAAGTTCCTCATGTTTGCACGTCGACATCTGCAACAAAGCAGAATTTGTCTTGGCAGTATGATAAACCGGAAGAAATGATCACAGTAAAACCGCAAGGAGCTTTCAATTACACACGTAAATTATCAAGCTCCTAAATTTTGCGCCATTGTTTGTTTTAGCGAGTAACGATGTCTCCACTGGCAGCCTCCCGTTTGTGCACGTAGCACGGAGCGTAAGCAAGTCAAGGGATCCAGTTTATCCATGCAATGCGAGCGGTTTTGATAGTTCCTCTCCGAAATTAAAAGGTCATTATGAATCACATCTCAGATTTTCTCTCAAATGTTCTTGTGTTTGCTCTCCTTTGAAAACAGACAAAACATTTCAGCGAACCAATACCATTCTCCTTCTCTCAATCCACCTTCGCGTCAAGAGGTGAGTTACATCTCCCGTTAAAAAAATGTTTCGAGAATGAAAAAGACAATTTTCATAATTTGTTCAGATAAGGGAGATGATTCTGCAGACACAAGATTTCCAAGATCAAATTGTGAAACTGAAGCGGTTGTCACAGGTTTGTTTCAAAAATGAAAAAAAATATAAATACAGATAGCTAGGAAAATCTGAGCGAATTATTACAGATAGTACATTTTCTTCGTGAACCAATCGATTCATTTGGAGATATTCGATGTGATGGCTACGTTGAGAGTGTTCGCAGTCGTATTCGAGGTGTGTAGTGGTCCTCTACGTCTGAAAACAATGTTGCAATATCAGAAATTATGCTGAAACAGAAGGAAATCGGTGCACGACTCTCTGCAGCATCAATCCGAGATTGGCCGACCGAAATCACCTATACGGCTGTTCTTGAGATAGCTAAGTTAGAAAATCTGCATAATGTAAAATAATCACTTCTATTTCAGTCGCCACGGAGTAGACATGTACGAACTAGAGGGGCTAGTTCAAGATGCAAGAATCGCCTCGATACCATACGAAAAATTGGTAGATGAAATTCGCCTGAAATTGAGACCCAAAGATTCAATAACTGCGTGGAGAAGCATGATCGAGCACAAAACGTTGATCAAGTATGCTGTATCTCTTTCAATTGTGAATTAATTTTATATGGAAGAATTCAGCGAACAAATATTCGTCGTTCTCTCGCCGGATAGTGTGAATGAAGCAACTTCATTTCTGCAGCATCTCCGCCTTGTCGAACGTCCAAACTCTAAGAATGGGTGATTTTTTGAGAAAAACGAGAAAAAGAACGACGAGCTACAAATTGCAACAATGACGAAACAAGTTAAAGTAAACTGTAGCATTTGAAACAGGCTGGTGCAGCAGTCGAACCGATTTCTCGACGACTGTGCTTTCTACACAGTACAAGACGAGAAAGATGTGCAGATGCTAGATGACCTACCTGGAGTATGCATTGAGCGATTCGCTGAGATTCGTCAACAAATTGAGTCGTAAGTGGAGTAATCGAAATCAGGCAACGAACAACCGTTCATCAGGGAGTCTTTCTTTGCAAATACACTAATAAAAGCGGCACTCAAGGGAAGTCCACTTTTTATCTATCCTGTGGAAGCTTGCGAACGTATCGCCAGGTAACCATTATGCTTGGAAAAGGAGTCATATGGCTATTCAGAGATCTCGTCGAGAGCTGTTGCGTTCACAGCAGTGATGCACCCAGAGAACAATGGAACACTCGCCACACTTACGACAATCTCGTGTTAGTTGCTTTATCTCGTGGAGATTGTAAGGCATATAATATGGGATATAAGGCAAGATTTGAATGAGTCGTTTTGAAATGCAGTTAAAAAACTTCAGCAAGCCTCTATAATTTACAAAATGTGAGTCATTGCAGGACTCCATTTGTCTACAATCCGACATTGTTTGCCGAAGGAACCGAGCAAGACAAGATCGCGATCGATACCGCGATTCACGGTGCTCTACTCGAGTTTGGGTCGCACGAATGGAGCCGATGGTTCTCCATGAGACTCGCTGATACAGACTACCATCCCTCTGTGAGATATCTTATTGTGTTCTGCCCCTATTGAATGTGTAGGTGCTTCACTACTATCGTCGAACAATAGCAGAGCGAGAATTCATTCTACGAGATGAAATGCTAATCGAGGCGAGGACGTTTCACGTTTCGGAAAGATCATACATATTATTTGAAGCGTATTCGAACAGCGTTATCCGATTCGAGGCTCAAATC
>LS501585.1:150928-232242 GCA_900490845.1 Pristionchus japonicus | reverse complement strand
CCTCTGTGAGATATCTTATTGTGTTCTGCCCCTATTGAATGTGTAGGTGCTTCACTACTATCGTCGAACAATAGCAGAGCGAGAATTCATTCTACGAGATGAAATGCTAATCGAGGCGAGGACGTTTCACGTTTCGGAAAGATCATACATATTATTTGAAGCGTATTCGAACAGCGTTATCCGATTCGAGGCTCAAATCTCCCACGACAGATCTTGATCAAATCAGTATGGATGCATTCGTGAATGTAAGAACATTGGATTGCACTTGTAAAGAGATTTCTGTATTGAAATCTGTTCGCAGTTTAGATCTTTTTATGCAGATTATTCATTGCAGAAGATGGTAGAGACGATGATCCGCGGTGAGCGAATCGTCAATATTCGACCGCCGTTCGCTGATGAGAAGACAGCGGATAAGCTGGCACAATTCATTCGATCGAGAAGAATGCCCCCGATTGAATAGTGGTTGTTACCTTCTTCGTAGCATTATTAGAGTTTTGCAAGCAAAGATAAATATCAGTGAATAATGGTGTTTTAAGAAGATATCATGTCAGCCACAACAAAAACCACGTCAATCATGACCATTATCGCGTAATCTCTGAAAATTACGACAAACTGTTCATTTTTGGGTTATGAAAGTGAATTTGAAATTCTGTGGAAGAACTAACCTCGAAAAGATTGCTCGAAATAGTTTTTAAAAAATTTTTAGAGTTGATTGTGAGTAATAATTTTTTTTTCAATTTAAATGTTCAATTCTGGCCGAACTATATTTATTTTTTTGTTGAACCATGAGTAATTTTATTAATAAAATATGCCATTTTCACAACATTCACAGTTTATCAAATATAATAGTTCAGTATTCTGTTGGTGGCATTCTCCTTGATCGGATGAACCGAGTCAGTTTCTCTGCTGTCGCTTTGTCAGCGAATAGTGGCTGAATCTCAACGAGTCGTTCTCCTCGAGTGATCTTCTCCACTATGCCCTACAATTGCAAACAGTTCAGAATCTTGAAGAAAGTGAGATGCTGCTGTGAGAAAAGATTCCCTGAAACTCACGTTGACAAACGAATCCATCGTGATTTCGTTTAGCTTTGTCTGCATGTTAGGCAACTTTGGATTAGCTAGAGCATTATGGAGTTTCTGCAATTTCGCATCACTGCGCGCAAACAGGAATGAGTGAGATTGTAACCTGTATGAGTAGTTCATCTCTCAAACAGAACTCCCTTTCGGCCATTGCTCGTCGGTGGTAGTCGTATAGAATCTATCAAATAACGTTGAATATAAATGCAATTAAATAAATATTGCCACAAATACTGTCGTGTTTTCAACGCAAACAAAATAGGGAAAAAGAGCCAAATACTGACCGCATACGAGAACTTTGTCGTGATCAATCGCGAGCAAATCCACTTCATCCACTCTGCGCATCCGAAATCGTGTTGAAAGCTTTGCAGCCAAGTAATCTTGAAAATGGCGCCAACGTTGAAGCATACAGGATCGTAGATGTAAGGTAGGCTGGAACCAATACCCAAGAGTGTTAGACATTGCATGTTTCAACTGTCAACGGCATTCTGATAAGAAAATGAAAATTTGAAAATGATAGAAACAAACGTGAGAGTCTCATATGTGAGGGGCCTAGTATCGATAAGACTTGCATCACTGCAGTTCACCAGACCGTTCGCAACAAGGTCTCTGTGTGTGGCCGTTTAGTGAAAGGTATGAACAGAGCTACTTTGCTCAATTTAACTTGTGATCACGAAGAAATTTACCTTGCAATTCGCTCTCGGACTCTGCATGGGAAAAAGAATATAGGCTCTCCAGCATCGAATGTTGCAGCGATAGCTTTTTCATTTTTTCCTTTTCTACAATCGAACTGATTCTGATTAGCAATTATCTGAGTCAACTCGTGTCAAAAATGATTTGGAAGAGCCGGTTTTTTGCTGGAAAATTAAGGAAGAATAAATCTGGAAAGAACCCACGGTGTTTGGAAGTTGCCAATAGCGAAGTATTCTTTGGAAGCGCCTTCGAGGGCTAGCAATCCACCCTCATCGAAGTGCTGGTTAGTGGGCTTGTAGAAGGAACAATCAGCGATGTATCGGCTCGAATACTGGATCCGACGCCTGAATTATAAACGAAAATAAGAAAGACGAAGAAACAACGAAAAAAATGTTTGTTTCTCACGCGTCTTTGGGAAGCTCGACGAGTTGGAGATCCTGTAGAAAACTTGTGGCTTCGCTTACCGTATCAGGTGTTAGAGCATACAATGTTGGGTATCTGAACGATGCAAATTAATGGAATTGAATGGTGTCGAGGCTAACTGATTAAGTTTTCCCTCTTTGCACCATGTGTCCCAATGATATCTATTATCATTCAGTTTCATCATTGATCCGATTTTCTCCTGCAAACTGCTAAAAGTGGATTGACGCCGATTGAAATAGGCGACGACGTCTTTGAGTCTTTTTTGGTCGACTCCGTTGTCACTGAAATTCTTTCGCGGTTTGTATTCGACTGATTTAGATACATACGACGCAATATTCTTTATGCTGTCCTTGCATGGATCTGGCCAAAGATAGGGATCGGTAGTGCCCAGTGCTTCGTCAATTGCCTTGATATTGATCCGGATTGCTGAAAGTAACAACATCAATTTAATCTCTGAATCAACGTTACTTTTGATTCGTTCTCTAGCCTTCTCAATGAATCCATCACATCGGAGATCCTGGGGAGATTGCTCTCCAACTGGTTCTCGTAGTATCATCACCATCTAGACAGCATGAATAGTATTAGAGAGATCTGTATAAACGCACCTGTGCAGATCTTGCGATAGATGTCATTTGCTTGTGCAAAGTTCTCTTCTTATCAATGTGCACTTCGATGAATGATGATGGAGACTGAAAACATATCTCAAACATTAAAAGTTTCACAAAAAAAATCACCATGGAAGGGAGCCCAGAACTGTGTGCTTGGTTGAAAATGGGAGCTGGTGAATGCAATGGGAACCTTTGAGTTTGAACTGTTGTAGAAACTGCACGAGATGCTGAAATATATTTACATAAAAAAATCTAAATCAACCTTTATCGCACCCCATATTCTAATAGAGTAGACGGATAAGCTCCAACGGTATCGAGAAATGTCCGTTTCATAACATAATAGCTTTTTGAATGTACAATTATAGGTCCAACGACTTTTCTTTCATGATCTACTATAAGAAAATAAAACTACCGTTTGTAATACGATAGCCTTGTACTTGATGCACCGAGGGTGTCGAACTGTATCTGACATGCTCCATGTGAGCATTGCTAGTTTCCTTCGGTTTAAGAACAAGCTCTGAGATCTATAACAAGAGGTCAGGTAGTTAGAGTTTGGTCTCCGCGATGACGATGCGATCTTATATCGTAAAATGGGCATGGCATTCTGAGTTTCTGAGTACTTACCGGAGCCCTGAATCGATCTGCACTCAAGACGACAATATAATTATCGCAAGTCTGAAGAAATTATATTTGATTTTTATCAACGTAGATACGTACGTCAATGATAGATTGAGATGGTCGTGAAGGACCAGACAATGAAGAGAGTTTGCATCCGTGACGGAGTTCGATGAACTGTTTCACGCCATATCCGACGTTCTTGTCTCGCATTTCCACTTGTACCGTAGGGCCACTGCAATTTAGCAAAGTTGTCATGGGATATTTCAATTGTAATAGCCCACTCTGCGTCCGTGACAGCAGTAACCCAGTAATCTTCATCGATTTTCATTCTTCCTGCTTGTTGAAAATTGTACGCCAATGATCGAACTTTGCTGTCGTTTGCTAGCAAAGGCGGCTGAAGAGCATGATCGTTCATTGAAATTTTCCATGCATCTTACCAGCGAACTGTACACGAGATTGACAGTTCTTTTATGTGCATGCTCCTGCATATTAAAATGCACATACGACGGTTCATTCTGAAATGAGGCAAGGAGTATCAATCCCAAAATTTTTTGAATGTATGTACTTACGCCTCTGTTGTAGCTGACGACGAAATACAGGTCCTCTAGAGGAATATCCTGACGATATTTTAATCAAAACCTATTTTCCTCGTATAGCCTCACATTTTGCAATACGGTAGGCCACGATTTGTGGTATTCCTTCAACGAATCACGAGTTGTGAACATATTTATGTTATGTGCTATTTCGGACATTTGCTGCTGCATCATCCTTCCCTGAAGCACTTGCCATAACAAGGAATACATGCAAACTTCAGAATCGGAACTTACTCGAACATAAATATCGGCAATGAATTGATGAAGAACGCTCTCGTCCGGCAATGATTTACTCGATGCCTTAGGAATGTACAAGTCTTCGATTCCGAAAAATATCACTGTTCCGGTCTGAAATTATAACGATGAACAATCCAGATATCGAAAATAAACCTCTTCTGAAGCAGTTGGCGCGAAATATTCCAAGGCGATGACGACGATTTGTGGTCGACAAGGTTGAAAATTCGAGCTAGATAGTTGCGCACATTAAACACCCAGTGGTGTGTGCTACTCACCTCCTATCCATGAGAAGGTCGCAGCTCAGTTTGAGGCTAGCCAGAACAGAGAATATAAACTCCTTAGAATCTCTTTCTCGACAGACTATTCGAAGAGTCTCACAGCGACTGGTCTTAAACGATACACTTTATTTGATGTACTATGCAGTCAATGCTCACTTCAACGAATGTAGCGGCAAATTGAGAAACGAATCTGATGGATTCCTCAGTGCTCTCTACAACGCTGATGCATTTCCGTTTGTACTGATCGTCGGAAGGAACATCCGAACCGATCAGAGAGTCCAATTGCACTATAATATTCGGCATTGATCATATTATTTCTAAGAAACCTACCTTGTGATAGATGTTCAACTTCACACGGAAGTTGGATGATTCCAGTAATCAAGTCAGCGTAGCTCTCAGCTTGTTTGTCATTTAGCATCACCAGAGATTCAGCCATTTTGTATACGAGTGAGATCAGCCATTGTGAGCAAGCGCGCTGAAGACTCTTTCTCCAACGATTTCTTTTTGAATATAAATTACCTTCTTCCACAATTCACTAAGTTTAGATAGACGAATATTAGCAGCTTCCAAACTGTAATCAGCGTTTCCTCTATGTTTAAAGGTGAATACAAACCTTTTGTTCGATCGAATAACATCCGAGCACTCAGTGAACAGTGGTTCCCAAATGCTTCGTAGATTTGGTTCATCTTCGTTCGAATCTACTTGAAGGATTTCACTCGCTTTGATCTCTCCATTCCTATCTTCTATGCAGATTCGTAATGTCTCACAGAAGTAGAAGAAGAGACGCTCCTCGTAGCATTTCTCAGCGAATGATTTCTATGAGTATGATTAGAGCTCAGTGATGAGATCCAAGATGCTAACCGTCACATCCGACAGCTTGTGTTTTGTCCTCGTTTGCAAACCATTGATCATCGAACGGAGTGCCTGACGTAGAAACTCTCATTTGAAAAGTAAAACTGTAGTAGCATCGAGCTTCTATGAAATCACCTGTCCCTCGAATGCAGCTTTCTCAGCGTAGATCCGAATGTCCGTTGGAGTGCGCGCAGTACATTCTGCGACGCGCGACAACATCTGGGCTTGAAATTTTTAATCATACTAAAAATGCAGAAAAAAAAGAGAGGGAGTGAGGTATCAACTGACTTGAACAGTTGTTAATATCAAATATTGCATGAAACAAATAAACAATCTTTATCAAAAGATCATGCTATGCAAATTAGGTAAATAAGAAATTTTTCGTGAAAAATAAAGTAATGATTAAATCAGGTATTTATTTAAACTTGGAAAGCTCGTGTCGAATTGCCTTCGCGTGACTGTGAAGCTCTTCGTTCGAAGGCTCCTATGAACATTGCTCGTAGTGGTTTCATTCTCATAACTGCAGACAAACCTTGCATGAAATCCATTTCTCTTCTCTCTGAACAATCTCTAGCATTCCCTTCTGACTCGCCAGATCAGAAACTCGTCGAATCGATGCCTTCATGCGAAGCAGTGCATCACCTATGCACGAGCAATCAGCATATTTTCCCACTGTTTCCCCCGCTGTTCCAGATAAATGAGAAATGTTCTAACTGAATGCGGTTCGAGCCTCCATCTTTGCACGCTGAACGGCTTCTTGCTCTGCACGAATGTTCGCAGCCACCATCATTCGGTTTCGCTCAGCCATAGACAGTTTACTCTGCAAGGCATGCAACCTAACGACGTCGAACATGCGCAGCACTTTCTTTGCGATTAACGCTTTTCCTAATTGGCTTATACACACAATTTTTCGAGTACGTACCATTTCTACTGTGATCTGAGCTGCTTCACCAGTATCAATGTCTTGTACATTCAGGTGTAGAATTCCATCGGCGTCAATGGAAAAGGTTGCCTAAAATGAGCATTTCCAATAAACAGACAACATACCGCGAAATTTGCGTAAAAAACTGAGCGAACAGTAGAGTCTTAAGGAACTCCCAGGAATACCATTGCAATTGTACCTCCATCTCGTTCTTCCCAATCGGTCTTGGAGGGCAGGTGATGTCCAGTTTACCCAGCAAATTATTCTGCGAGGCGATAGCGCATTCACCTTCGTAGATCTGAGAATATCTCACTAATCTCTCTTGAAATATATGCAAATTTGCCTGAAAACGCAGTGATGTTTGCATCTCATCTGCATTCGAGAAGAACTCCGAAATGGTGGTAGGATACCGCGAGTTACGCGGAATAAGCACTTGCATATTGTCGTAGGGAACGCGAATTCCCAGTGTGAAAGGGGTAACGTCGACGAGTTTGACTGCTCCAGGACCTCCGCTTTTCCCAGACAGAGTGGATGCCTGGACATTTCAACTCTCTCATTATAATGCATGCAGACTTGATTCTCACGAGAATGGCAGCTCCATGCGCAACAGCATGATCGGGAGGAATGTCAAACTTGAGCTTCTTGTTGGCGAAAAGATCTTGGAGGAGCTCTTGAACACGAGGAATGCGAGACGACCCACCAACCAGAACAACATCATCGATCGAATCCTGGAAAGTAGTTTGATTTCACATCTGAATCCGATTTTTAAAATCATATTTAACTAACCATTTTCAAGCCAGACTCCTTGATCGCATCCTTCACACAATCGATAGTCTTTTCGAAAAGATCATGGCAGAGTTCCTCGAATGTTTCTCGCGTAACGGTTATTGTTTTCCTGAAAAGCTTTATCAATATTTGTGCCATATTAGTCCAACCTTTCTCCAATTCCGTCGAATGTCTCGATATCAGCCGTTTCACAAGTTGACAGAGTTCTCTTTGCCAGTTCACAGCTCTGGTACAGCGCAAATTCCCTTTCATTGGGAATGTCTACTCCTAAAACAGACGAAACTGTGTATTTTCGTTTCAATGAGTATACAAACCAATGGCTTTGAATTCCGACACAGCTTCTTCATACAGACGATAGTCGAAGTCTTCTCCTCCAAGGAAAGTCAATCCTTTAGTAGACATGACATTCGCTTCAGTTCCATGAATTTTGACGATTGAGACATCGAAAGTTCCACCACCGAGGTCGTAAACCAGTACCACTCTGTTAGAAAATAACTAAATGATAACTTAATCTTGGCCAAATACCGCGCAACATCCTCGTTTCTCCTCTCGAATCCATACGCAAGTGCAGCTGCCGTTGGTTCATTCACGATTCTCAGCACTTTCAGGCCAGCGATTTCTGCAGCATCTTTAGTTGCCTGGGTAAAACAACATTTATAAATATATAACTAGAATCAAATCGTACCTGTCTTTGGGCATTGGTAAAGTTCGCCGGGACGGTTATAACGGCTTCGGTGACCTCATCTCCAATACTTTCGGCCGCCAATGCCTCAAAGAGTGAACGATCAATATTTTCACAATTTTAGACAACCTTTGCATAGCGAATGAGAAACGCTGAGATCTGTTCTGGGCAGTAGACTGAAGCATCGCCTGGTTTCCTCTTGGAAACGCGGATGTTTGCATTCCCCTTTTCAGAAGCAACGACCTGAATGGAAATAGTCAAGCCTTTCAAACACGAAAAAGAACACCTCAAAAGGATAGTTCCTCTTCTTGATTTCTCTATCGTTTGCATCTCGTCCCATGAATCTTTTCACTTCTGCGAAGTTAAATCGATTGCTGGTACCACAATACTCACTACTCACGGAAGATAGTGTTTTGCGGATCCAGCCCTCTCTCAGCCATGGCATCTTCGCCGACATTTGTGAAGTCGGGTCCAAAATGGACGACGGATGGAGTGATTTTGTTGCCTAAAACAGCAGTGAAATCATGTGTTTATTTTCCATTGAATTTTTAAAAAGTTAAAAATATCGCTAACCGTGATGATTGGCCACGACCTCGACCTCATCATCCTTGATGTACGCGACACAAGTGAATGTCGTCCCAAGATCGATTCCAATCGCCTTTGGCATTTCTAGATTAGTCAATCACTAGTTGAAAGGTATTGCTCTGAGATAGACAGTCGGGACTCCAACCCGTAAATAAACATGAAACACGAAATAGACACGAATTATATCTTTATATTAAGCGGTTTTTCCTAAATTAAGCTGGTCATTAGCCGTTCAGCGTCACAAGAGCCAGCTGTCTCGTGATTTTTTCTCGCTCTTCACTGTCCAGACTGCCCTGAAAGACACAGCGTTGACTTTCGCTTTCCAAAAGAAACAAACATACACTTTGGACAGTAATCGATGCCCTTTTATTAGTATCTTTGTCAATCGCCGTGACCTCCAGAATTCCACTTTTGTTGATGTTGAACCGAACCTAAATTATAACAAAATCTATATTTTACTAGCTCAATGTGCGGAAAGTATGCTCAATGTGCCTCCGAAATCAACAGAAAGTTAGTTACCTCAATGGAATTTTCGTTCTTCTTTTTCGGAGTAACTCTGATTCGAAACTTCGCAAGTTCTACATTCAAAGATGCTTTGTCGTTCTCTCCCTCGACAATCTGAAATTTATTGCTCTACATATCACACGTCTTCTGATAAATCGCAGGTACCGTTTGACAAACTATTCAAAGTGCTTCGATCCGGTCCAAACTTTCAGGATACATGTGTGCTAAGCCCACAAACATTGAGTAAAAGATTTGGGACCGCAAACTCAAAGTTGCCTAATCCCCGGCTCCGGATGTCTCAAAACTTTGAAAAATCATAACTCCTTTCAAAATTGACCAATCTCATTTTTCAAAACTTAAAATCTTGAAAATTTCGTTTAGTTACACATAAAATACTATTTTTGGTTTTAGAAAACCCTTCGCCTTGAAAAGTTCTGTAATGTATGTACCGAAATTTTATTGTGGTTTCAGAATCCATACATACTGATGCATTCGGCATATCTTTTTGAGAGTTTAAAAAAATCCCCCGGTGGTGAAAATGCCCTCTGAACATGCTGGACTGCGCTTTTTCTGACAAATATTGCTCTCATCACATTATTGCTAGGTGCATATTCTTGAATTCCGCTCAAATAGTAATTTTAGACGTCCACGCGAACAAATATCACCATTAGAGTCGATTCTGCCACAGTCAATTTTGGACCAATACCATGAACCCGGGGTCATGGTCCAAAATTGACCTCGAAAGTCATGATGGAGGATCTTCGAATACTGTACGCTAATGCATGGGACAGTAGTCCAGTAGTTTACCGTAACCCGAATTACCGTATTTCGGTTATCGCAAAGTGACTTTTTTCGATATGTATGTATAAAACTCAGTTCACGATTCACCGACGGACAGATTACGGTAATTCGGGTTACGGTAAACTACTGGACTACTGTCCCAAACATTGGCACATAGTATTCGAAGATCCTCCATCATGACTTTCGAGGTCAATTTTGGACCATGACCCCGGGTTCATGGTATTGGTCCAAAAATGACTGTGGCGGAAGCAACTCTAATGGTGATATTTGTTCGCGTGGACGTCTAAAATTACTATTTGAGCGGAATTCAAGAATATGCATCTAGCAATAATGCGATGAGAGCAATATTTGTCAGAAAAAGCGCAGTCCAGCATGTTCAGAGGGCATTTTCACCACCGGGGGATTTTTTTAAAACTCTCAAATTGATATGCCGAATGCATCAGTATGTATGGATTCTGAAACCACAATAAAATTTCGGTACATACATTACAGAACTTTTCAAGGCGAAGGGTTTTCTAAAACCAAAAATAGTATTTTACGTGTAACTAAACGAAATTTTCAAGATTTTAAGTTTTGAAAAATACTAGGTTATTCGTCTCCCCAAGGCGAAATTTTTGACGTTTTGAAAAATGAGATTGGTCAATTTTGAATAAAGTTATGATTTTTCAAAGTTTTGAGACATCCGGAGCCGGGGATTAGGCAACTTTGAGTTTGCGGTCCCAAATCTTTTACTCAATGTTTGTGGGCTTAGCACACATGTACCCTGAAAGTTTGGGCCGGATCGAAGCACTTTGAATAGTTTGTCACATTGGATTTATTTTTCATGCAGTCTCTCAGAAGACGTGTGATATCGTGATAGTGATCGAGATACCTCAATTGTGAGATGATTGTCGAAGTCTTCCGCATTTGTGTAAATCTCGGTCGTTTCGAATGGGATGGACGTATTCTTGGGAATCAGAATTGACATAAGGTCTCTGTCGAGACGAAGTCCAAGTGAATGTGGGGTGACATCGATTAGCATGATTCTGCTGAATCTCTTTTCTGTTGCTGGTCGTAATTGCTCCTCAGTGAACGCATTCCCATTAGAAAGAGTCGCAGCCTGTCAAAAACTATTGCATCAACGATCAAACTCAAGGATAACCAACCACTAAAGCTGCTCCTTGTGCAACGGCAAGATCTGGTTCAACATCTGTTCTTATCTTCTTTCCCGGAAAGTGATCCGTCAACAGCTTTCTCACGTAGACCATTCTCGTTGAACCTCCAACCAATACGATCTCATCGAGATCTTTCTGAACACGCACTAGTTTCGCTCTGCAAACCAGATACTCTTACAAACCTTTGCTAAGCGTGCATCTGTGATAGCCTTATCCACAAGTCTCATCGTCTGGTCAAAGAGATTCTCGCAAAGGTCGACGAAAGTGTCGTGAGTCAAGTCGAATCCCACGCTAAGAACAGTTTTCCATGATTCCCTGCTGTCAAACTCACTGTTTCCCGTTCTTGGTTGTATAGTCGATTCGTGCAGAGGGCAACCTCGCTAGGACTTTCTTCGCTTTCTCACATGCCTCCATCAAAGTCCAGTCCCCGTTCGGGACATCGATTCCTCAACAAGGTGAGATCACATCAAATCAATCAAGTTTCATCGATTCTCACCATCCGAACGGAATCTCGCAACAGCTTCCTTGTAAATCTCCAGATCGAAGTCGACTCCACCAAGGAATGTAGCTCCATTTGTGGAAAGAACCTTCATCTGATTCCCATCAGATTCGACGATTGAAACATCGAAAGTGCCGCCGCCAAGATCATACACAAGAATCTTCCTTCAATCATTACGAGTTTGCATACTTTCCAACTTGCGATCAAAACATAATGAAATGTGGTTGTGTACATACCTTTTCGCTTTAGAAGGGTTCTTATGACAGAAAGCAAGGGCAGCTGCAGTCGGCTCATTGATTATCTGGAGTACGTTGAGACCGGCGAATTGACCGGCGTGCATTGTCGCCTGTAATATTGAATAGATGTGAAAGGAATACTTAAATGAGTCCCCAGATACGAATAGCTGCATCTATTGCTGAATCTTAGTGAGCATTTGATTAGCGGACAACTTGGGTGACGTACAACAAATTTACACTAAATTTTGTTAAACAGTCGGGCTCGGAAAATTTCACCTGTCTCTGTATATTTGTGAAACTTGCTGGAACGGTAATCACCGCATCTTTGGGAGAATCGATATATTTCTTGGCAATCAACTGAAATTTCGAAATCGTCCATTTCAAAATGACAACGACATAATTAACATAGGAATCAGGAGAGAATGTACCAACCGAGGAACTAGAAATTTCAAACTCAATTGAAACCAACCACGCTATGGTGGATACATACCCAGATGACAAGGATTCGATGTGTCCGGTCATCGTATCCCACAGCCGTCATTTAGGGATTTTCCGATTCTGGAACCGGCTATAGCGCTTCTCAGCTCTCAGTTGACCTAGAAACTCGTTCTACAGCTTTAAAAAAGCGGAAAAATATGAGAAACAAGAATCTTTTAAAAAATCGATTTTTCGATTTTTTTTGCGAAAATCTATGATTAAAAAACTGATTTCAAGGTCGAAAAATAAATGCTGCTGACTCGCAATGGCACCCATCCCCGGAATTTTATTGCAGAATATGGAAGAGTGACTTCATGTGTATACAAGAAAAATATGATAAGGTGCATTTATAGTGGGACCCGAAGAGTAATTAATGCCCGAAGGTCCCAAATATGGGTTTTTGATGGGTTTTAAGGCATTTAACACATACTGAGCATGCGATTTCTGGCACATTCCGCTCGAATAGTATTTACTCACCCTCACGCAAAGAAATTTCACAATTAGAGTTGATTCCGCCATAGTCATTTTTGGACCAAAACCATGAACCCGGGGTCATGGTCCAAAATGTACCTCGAAAGTCATGATGGAGGAACTTCGAATACTAGGTGCCAATGTGAAGCACAGTACTCCATTACTTTATTGTGACCCGAAATACCGTAATCCGTCCTTCGTAGAATCGTAAACTGACTTTTATGTATACGTTTTGAAAAAAAATCACTTTGCGATAACCGAATTACGGAATTTCCGATTACGGTAAATTGCTGTACTACTCTACCATACATTGGCACCTAGTTTTCGAAGTTCCTCCATCATCACTTTCGAGGTACATTTTGGACCATGACCCCGGGTTCATGGTTTTGGTCCAAAAATGGCTATGGCGGAATCAAGTCTAATTGTGAAATTTCTTTGCGTGAGGGTGAGTAAATACTATTCGAGCGGAATGTGCCAGAATTCGCATGCTCAGTATGTGTTAAATGCCTTAAAACCCATCAAAAACCCATATTTGGGACCTTCGGGCATTAATTACTCTTCGGGTCCCACTATAAATGCACCTTATCATATTTTTCTTGTATACACATGAAGTCACTCTTCCATATTCTGCAATAAAATTCCGGGGATGGGTGCCATTGCGAGTCAGCAGCATTTATTTTTCGACCTTGAAATCAGTTTTTTAATCATAGATTTTCGCTAAAAAATCAAAAATTCGATTTTTAAAAAGATTCTTGTTTCTCATATTTTTCCGCGTTTTTTAAGCCGTAGAACGAGTTTCTAGGTCAACTGAGAGCTGAGAAGCGCTATAGCCGGTTCCAGAACCGGAAAATCCCTAAATGACGGCTGTGGGACACGATGACCGGACACATCGAATCCTTGTCATCTGGGTATGTATCCATCATAGTGTGGTTGGTTTTCTATTTTGTTTGAAATTTCTAGTTCTAGATGAGGTCGATTTTGATACATTCTCTCGCGATCCCTATGTTAATGATCCAAAAAGGGAACAAACCTTCATCTGATTAAGAATTATTCCCGAGATTTCCTCTGGTGTGTAAATATCACCATCAACCCTCACGCAAGCTTTCCCTTTGAGGCCGCGGACCACATGAAGATTCGACCATTATTACACGACGTTATTTCGGAAAACTACCTCAAACGGCCAATTCCGCTGTTTCAAAATGGTGTCATCATGATCACGTCCGATGAATCGTTTGATCTCTGATCTTCGTTGATCTCTCAATTGGTTAGAACTTCTCACCACTGAAGGTGCGGCGTGGATGAGTCGATCGTTTGCGTAGGGCAACTTCACCAACGAAGTGTTCATCATTCTGGTCAAAATGAACCACGGAAGGAGTGATTGGGTTTCCTGGAATATGGAAAGCTCTGAAATTGAGTGTTACTTCACATACCTTCATCATTGTGTATGACAGTGATCTTCTCGTCCTTACTACAGAATCCGACTGCACTGAACGTCGTTCCCAGATCGATTCCGATTGCTGCACAGCGCATAGTTCTGTCAATTGGATCAGAAGCAGTTAACTGGTACTCGAACAGCTCACCTTAATGAATGACGATAGAGAGTGGTATCAGAGGTTTGATCTTTACCGACTGAAAAATAGCGCAATACTCACGAGTTATCTGTTATCATCTACATCGTTATCAAAGCATCGTCTCTCTAATATAACGGGTTGTGCAAATTTCGAAATTTATCCATTTTGAAAGCGGTGTTGGTGAAAACAATTCCTTTTTCGAAATCGACCACCGTTTGCTTGACTCGTGATAGAAAACTAGATAAGAACCATTCGGCGCAGTGCTTGGTCCTTGACTGGATTGCGCAATGCGTTATTTGGCATAGCCCCATGCGCACAGAAGTATCTTAGCTGCCACTACATTTTTGAGAAACGCAAAACCTTTATCTAATTTCTGCGGATTGTTTTCAAATAGCGCAAATATATAATAGATAAACTGTATATGTTGAAGTGAATAACAGCTAAGAAAGTGAAGATTCGATGCGATGTATCTGCGTTACTTCCCTCTCTTATCACGAACCGTTGCTTTCATTGTCAGGGTCATTTAAAATTGATGCGCGCGTATTCCCGTGAGATTGGAGTTAAACAGTTTCGATAGTGTGACCGGAGTAGGAATTGAACGCTATCTCTAACATTTTCAATTTCCAAATCCTTTCTATTGATCCCAGGATGGCGAAAGCAATCGGAATCGATCTCGGGACGACATTCACTTGCGTCGCATATATGAAGGGAGATGAAGTGGAGGTCGTAGCGAACAACCATGGTATGAGTTATTTCGAATGATCGATTTGGCGTACGTTTATTACAGGGAATAAGATAACACCTTCGGTAGTAAACTATGGAGTTGACTGCACGAAAATCGGAGAGGCAGCTGTCGCATTGAGAGGAACCGATAAGAAAAATACAATCTTTCGTGAGTTTAATGCTATACTCTGAATTATAGTTATGTTGTAGAAATAAAGAGATTCATGGGAAGAGAAGCGGAAGATCCTGAAATCAAACGGCGAACTTATCCTTTTGAGGTAAGTTTCGATTCCTATCGCACACCAATTTTACTGCTTAGATAGTGGCATCAAAGAAAAGGAACGCCAACATTCGAGTTACTCCGATGGACAAAGGCAGAAGGGGAGAAACGCAGACCTATTGCCCTGAGCAGATATCAAGTGATATTCTTCGTTATGCAAAGGTAATTGTTTTGCGGGATCACAACTACAAGTAGTGCACAGCAAATGGCTGAGAAGAGCATTGGACATGAAGTGAGTAAAGCAGTGATCACAGTTCCCGCCAATTTCACGAACGATCAAAGAGAGGTATTGGGATGCACTAGAGTAAACACATTGTTTCGATCAGGCTACCAAGTATGCGAGTGAGTTTGCTGGACTGCAAGTGCTTAGAATCGTGAATGAACCCACGGCGGCTGCACTCGCCTACGGATTCGAGAGGAAGAACCTCAACACTTCCCGGTTTTTTTTGTGTATCAAATTACGAAGATCACAGTTATAATGCTTCAGAGTGGTTCTTGTTTACGATCTTGGTGGTGGAACATTCGATGTCTCGATAGTCAGAATCAAAGGGACCGAAGCAGAGGTCCTGTCTACTCAAGGCCTCACCTTCCTTGGAGGAGAAGATTTCGATTATCGACTGTATGAAGAAGCTGTGTCTCAGTTCAAGAAAATGGGTTTGTCAAACAGCATCATGGAAGCTTTAAAAATTCCTTCTGAAGGAATCAACATACCAAATGACCGAGAGTTCGCGCTTTATCAGAGTTGTGAATTGGCGAAGAGAACTCTGTCGACTTGTGAGACAGCGGAAATCGAAACATTCGATTCAAAGGGCGTAAGGTAAACGTGAGAATGAAATTTATATTATAAAATTAATGTTACAGAAAATTTGTGAAAATCAGCCGAGGGGCATTCGAAGAGCTTTGTCAAGATCTCTTCGAGCGAACTATTGTCTGTGTGCAAGACGCCATTAAAGAATCCAGCTGTTCGATGGTAAGCATTGGTAACTGGAAATGGTAGAAAGATAGTTTTGATGTACTTGACGAACCAATCAATTTGATAACGGCCCCAATTTAAGGATTCCATCGATGACATTGTTCTCGTTGGCGGCTCCTCTCGTATTCCTCGAGTGCAAGCTCTGCTTCAGAAGCTATTCGGCCAGAAGAAACTGAAATTCGACATTCCTCCTGATCATGCAGTGGCCCATGGAGCTGCCATTTTGGTTGGCACATCTATTAAACTATTCAAGAATCCTCCTCATCTCAGGCCGATTGCCTTGCGGAGTCGTCGAACTTGCCCGTGAAAAGCAGCGGAGGAGCAGTGAAGCTCATTGACGTGACCCCATTCTCACTTGGAATCGGAATGGTGCACGACCGAATGGGCATTATCATGAAGAAGAACACGCGATATCCTGCTACGGCTTTTGAAATGCGCTACAATGCATACGATAATCAGACATCGATCAATTTCCCGGTAAGACAACACCATTAATCATTCTAGAAATATGGTTCAGATCTACGAAGGTGAGCATGCGGTGGCCTCTGAGAACAATCTGCTCGGGCAACTCAACATAAGCGTACCCAGGAAGCCTCAAGGAGAAAACCGAATGGAGGTCTGGATACAGCTGGATCAGAAACAACTTTCTATTTAGACGACGTTATCAATAGATGCAGATGGTATACTGAACGTTCATGTGAAAGACAAGGACACCGGGAAGGAGGTGGAAACAACTGTGGTCACCGTAAGTTGTGTAAAAAACCCAAATAAAGTCGAGTGTTTGTTTTAGAGCAAACTTTCCCCTGAAGAAAGAGCGAAGATGAAAAACGATGCTAAGAAGAGATTTGAGGCTGAAGCAATTCAGCAAGCTAAGGCTGAGGCGAGAACTGCTTTCTGTGAGTTTTAGCTCTGGTATTTATCGGCATCAAGAGTTTGTTTCGAATGTATCAACAGAACCACTTCAGCCGATGCGATCAGCCGTGCAAATACATGGCTTGGCCGAGTCACTGACGTCAATAAGAAAGAGCGAATTCGACTACTGATCGAGAAAGAAGAAAAGTGGTTTGGATCGAAGGTACATAGTTTCGGCATGCGTATGTCTGCCAAATTGTGGTAAATTGGTATTGACTTCGGTTGCGAAAAGGTAGCTCCCTAGAAAGCACTGGGCTGCAGTCGGCCTTACCGAACTGGTCCACCTAGCGTAGTCCTCACAAGACGGCAATGAATTCGCTTGACGTGGAAGCACCTTTTTACTTGTCTACCAAAACCAAAAAAAAAGATTAATGGAACTCATTTTCAAGGAGCAGAGCAACGCAGATCTATTCGACCACGCGAAGTCCATCCGAAAGACACTCAGCGAACTCGTGAACTAGTCTCCTTACTCAAGATGCCGCATAATCGTCTTTATTTGTCACTTTTGTTTTGAATGTATAACTAAAAAAAATGTTGTTCAAACAATGCACAAGTTTAAAATCAAAGATTATATATAATAGTGGCATTATGCAAATTGGGAGAGATCGAGGAATCACAGTTTGGCGAATTGAAGTCCGTCACATTCCTTACTGACATCCTTCGTGTCATTGAGAGTGACGTTTCCCATCTGTCCGATCGTCAACAACACAGTGCAGTTGCAGGGTTGCTTCAAGTTTTGATTTGAATAAATTTTTAAACATTATAAATTTCACTCACCACGAACTCTTCTGCTGTTTTCTTTCTTATGTCTTTGTGATCGGAGTACTCATCGATGATCCCATGCAGTAGTCCGCGAGCCATCGGGATGATGGTCTATAAAGAGTAATGAGATGGTTAGACGATCCGAGATGCAACGATAAAGAAGCAAACGCACTTCCTCGATATAAATAGTACTATTGTCGGCACCGGATAGATCGAATCCAGCAACAGTATCTCTCGTTAGATTGTACACCTTATGGTGAGTGAGCTCCTCGCTTGTGTTGTAGGTGGAACAAGTCTGCAAATAAGAAAGTATGCAGACTTTGAGCCGACTGAACCTCGACGAGCCAGTTAGTTATGTTCTCTATGAAAGGAGTAATGAAGTCAGTGGTGTTGCTTAGTCGTTCAACCACTTCATCCTTCTCCTCTGCAATGACGTTCTTGAAGCTCAGCTGCAATGAATAAATAAGATATGGAACAAAGCATAACCGCTCACATAGACGAACAGTGAGACAAGTGAGAGATGGAGGACGTTACGGAACATCTTGGGGTACGAACAAAACGATAGGGAAGCATTTTGTATCAATCCAATGATGACAAATTAGGATAGAACGTCAAGCGACCCTTTTGTCATTGAGTATTCACCATCATTGAAACAGAAATAGTGTTTATTCGGTTACAAGTACTTGAAATGAATAAGAATGTGTTTAGGAAGTCTCATAAGCCAAACTTCTTCACAAGATTCCTTGTGAACTTTATGCAGTAGTCCTACAGAATAAAATGGTCATTCATGCAAAATTGATGCATTATACCTCGAATTCCTCGTCCGATCTAGTATTATTGTATTTGTAATCGTATTCATCGATCAAAAAGTGAACGAGACCTCTCGAGCCCGTCTTGAATAGCTGAAAAGCTGAAAATTATGACTTAGCCTTCTGAATTATATTACCCCTCGCTGCTGTTCCAGTTGGAACTCTTTCACAGGAACAGCATTATAGATCAGATCTCCGTACAATCTAGCCTTCTTGTCACTGTGACTGATATCTTTGATGTTGACGCACACCTGAAATCCATCATTGTGTGCCCTAAAACGACAAACAATGTGTACAGCATCCAACCGCCGCTTCAGTAAAGCTGAGATTTCGTCAATATCAGGCATTGGGAAATCCTCGAAATCATAATCACCGCAGTTGATGATTAGAACCTAAATGGCCAAAAACAATTTGGAAAATAACTGTAATAATTCAAACCTGGATAAGAAGCAGTAGAAGGAAACGCATTTCGCATCATTTTCGAGCAACGGCACATCATTTTGTAGCCCCGCGGCACGTCATTCTGATGTTTCCTTCGGGCATCAAGAATAGGTTGACAACCTTTTCCTCGTGAAACTGTTTCGGGTGAAAGGTCGCGAATCGCTTCTTTCTTGGAATCGGAAATTGTGCTCATTTCTGAATCTAAATTAACGGAACCTCAACGAGATGGGAGCCCTTATATCTGTATTCGAAAAGGGGTTCGCTGGTCTCTTCAATGGATTTGCGAAAGGGATTGGAAAGGTGAGAAACAGATTCTAAATCAGCTTCAGCAGTGCTCTTTGCCAGGCCTTCAAAGTCGGGCTTACTGATCCTGCCAAACAGATTGCCGATGGAATCAGTGGAATGACTGATGGAGCCGGCGCGGAGTTCGAGGCTTATCGCAAGGATTTGTAATTCCATTTATTTTTGCCTTCCATAAATACCGATCTTCAAGGAAACCGTGGTTCGACTTTCCCGACAAAGCTGCTGATGAGATTGGCCAGTACAGATCTGGACTGTAAGTTCTCGTATTGAAATATATGAGAAGTATTGTTGCAGTTCGAAATGGTTCAATATGCCTGAAAGACTAACGCCGAATGTGAATGCACTGACCACGGTTGTGGTTCATCTGAGCGAGCCCGTCTATGTTTGTTTACCTCCGTCAGTAAAGAAGGCTATACGTGTGATTCAGGTTCTCGTTATTATTGTGTGCGCGTTGGCCTCTATTGCGATTCTGCGATATTTGTTCAAGGTATAGTAATATTGAATTTTAACAACGAAAGTGGAGTTTCAGAGCTGTCAAGACTGTCTGAATGCGTGGTTCGCACTCGATTGGAACGAGCAAAACATGCACAAAATGTTAGCAAATTCTCTGAATTGTCCGATCCCATTGATTTCAGGAAACCTCGAAAGATCAAGCGAAAGGAACCGAAGAAGAGAGGATTCTGCAGTAGAATCTTCTGTTGTTGTTGTGGAGGAAAGAAGAAGGAAGAGGATGATGAAGATGTTGAAAAACTGTCCATGAAGAGTGAGGAGCCGAGCGAGATCATTGTTGGACCGAGAAAAGTAGACAAATTGGTGGAGAAGTATGAACTGAAGATGCTAGAAGTCGCTTGATTCAATGTTTGCTCAATGCTGCCTCATTAAACTAACTCTTGTAATAATACTGTGTAAATTTTCTTGCGAATAAAGCTTTTTTCGTATTTCTATACTGATGGAAATCACAGTGGATCAAACGTTAGAGAAGAATTTAAATTTTGAAATCTCTCCAATAGCGCGATCAAAACTTTTCAATATTCGATTTTCATTTTCAATTCATGTACATTTAATGAAGTGCTTTCGAAAATCCAAATCAATTCTGATATCGAAAGTTCATCATCCCTTTGTGACACTATGATTTTCTTTTTTCACTACTTGTAATCATTGTGAAAACCATGATAACGTCACAGTGATGAACAGTATCATCACTTTCCACGTTTTCTATCGTTTTCTGCGAAGTATTCACAAATTCACAAAAAAAAGGTCAAATGGTGAGCATCTTGAAGAATTTGGCATTTTGGCCTTATAAAAGTGTTGATACGAGTTCGCAAAATCTCCCTTTTCTTTCTAAAGAGGTAATTGTATCTGCCAGATTTACTCTACTCTGCTGCAATCATGGGAGCAATAATCAGTGCTATCGTTGATCCGATCACACAGATGGTCGGGAACTTCGTTGGAGAAATCGGAAAGGTATGCCCTTCCCTCCGTTCTCTCATAATGATTGAGCAATTGAGCAACTCGGCGTCGGCTTCTCGGAGCCTATCAAATTATTGAACAGTGGACTCAAAGAGATCACTTCAGACGGCTGGAAACAGTTGGGAAGAGTTGTGGACGGATTGACTAAGTCTTTGATGTCTCATTGAATGGAAGAAACTGAATGTTTTTTTCAGCAATGGATGGTTCGAAGTACCCGACAAAGCAGTGAAGGAGTTTGAGAAACTTCGAGTAGACATGTTCGTTTTTCAAAACAATTCAAAACAAATAAAATGAATCAGGAAACCCTGGTTCGGACTGCCTCAAAACATCACTGCTAACATGTATACTGTCACCTCGATTATGGAGTATCTATCTGAACCAGTCTACGTAAGTGTCTAACTATTATTTCCAATCAGCAGTTATTTTGAGGTCCTCATCATAATCTCATGCGTCTTCCTTTCTGTTCTGATTATCCGCGGACTTTTCAAGGCTAGTTTCCAAGTATTGTCTCATAACTATGTATTTATTTCAGAGCGTCCAAGACTGTCTTGACACGTGGTTCTACTTCGAGAGAAACGAGAAACACATGCGACTACCGTAATCAGCAACACCTCGATCATCAACTGAGCAAAAGTCTTTCAGGGGAGGGCCGGAAGACAAGGAGTGGAACACCCGATACAGTTGCTGGCGTAGGTTCCTCACTTGCTTCTACCGGAGACGCATCTATGTCACGGATCTGGAGGGTGAGAGCGATTTTCGAAATCAAATCACAAAAGAGATTTTGTTGTAGATGCTCCGCACGTGCCCGATATGGTGAAGCGATATGAGGAGAAAACCATGCAGACGATTCATATCTGATGTGCAATTTGTGCCTATCATTTAATGCTTCTCGTTCAACCTTCTTTTGTTTAAATCTCTGTCGATAAAACAACTTGGTAATTAATCAAACATGAACGTAATGAAGCAATAGAAAATCTTACTACCACACTTAGACAGAAGAAAACCAAAAATGATGAGTTTGATATCAAAACACTATTGGTACATAATATCCGTCCAATCGTTATTTCCGGCTGATAAGATTTCTGCAAATTCATTCATTCGAATTGCCGTATTCATAACAACCGAAAGAATTTGAACGGTTCATCAATCACATCATAATTCTAAATTGTCCCTCGTCAGTTCGTCAGCCCTCTCTGTAACCTATTTGCGAACCTTCGTTCGACATTCTACGTTTCTAGAATGCGAATGTCACTAGAATGATGCGTATTCCATCGCACATCACCTTCTGCTTGCTATTTAATGGGTCGCCACAATCGCTCGATTCCCGATCCTCCAAAATGGGTAACATCCCTCTCCTCAATGTGCTCAAAGCAGGAGTCGAAGAGATCATTTCCACTGTGGAGGAGAACATTGGCAAAGTAAGACCATTTCCTTTTTTTGTGAATTATTTTTTTGTGAAATATTTATAGAGTATCGGTCACGGCATCAATGGAACGGCAAAGGAGCTTGGACATGGAATCAGTGACATCGTCCGACCAGCTTGGGGGATAATGGGGAGGATACGAGGGCAATCGTAAGAGTGTTGTATTGGTCTCTACTCGTAATTTTCTTCAGGGGTCAATGGTTCAAGGTTCCGGATAAGGTGCTAGATCAATCGGAGAAGTTACTCAGTGATTTGTGAGCTATCTTGGAAGATTGAAAATCATTGATTGAATTCAGAGATCCATTATTAGAAATGCCGAACGATTTGAACAACAATTTCGATCGAGTAACTGTTCTTGTGAAGTATCTTGATGAACCACTCTATGTAAGATCATTCATATCACTGAATTTGTTTCACAATCTTACTTTTCACTTATTTCAGATCTTTCTGATTATTCTTTGCGCAGCTCTCTGTTGCCTTGCTCTCCGAGCAATTTTCAAGGTGAGACATCCTTTTCCCCGCAATTATTTTTTTATTTCCAGAGCATGCAAGACTGTCTTGACACTCTCTTCTACTTGAAGCACAACAAGTGGAGAATGAGGTCAGACATCATTATTCGTCTTTCAGAATAAGCGAAGTTCATCCAGAGCAGCTCGATTCGGTGTGGACGAACCTATCCAATACTCATTCTGGAGCAGAGTACTCAGTCGACTTTACAAACGGAGAATTATTGTGGAAGAAGTGCAAGGTTTTTGGTTTTTTGGTTTTTTTAATGTCAATTTTGAACAACTATACAACAACAGATACAAAACTCATTTACAGTTCCGCTAACAGTACCCGTACTGAAGAGACAATTCGAGATCAATACAATTCATGTTACATGAAATTCAACCACCGCAACCGTTATATTTTATTAATTTCATATTTTCGACAAATCATTATTAATTACTGTTTGGATATCTCAGCGTCATTCGATCGATTCTACTCGCTCTTCTAATCCTCTGAACTTGTGTTCTACAGACAGTAGCGGCTATTGAGTGCCAGTTGTTAGCCATTAGAGTTGTGTATCTAAACATGACCTGATCTTTACTAGATAAAAGAAGCGAATCGCACTTTCTGTTTCCCAGAATGAAAATAACGGCGTTGGCCGGACACATAAGTGAAATGCACATCTCAGACAGGACTACTGCTGCTGAATGATTTTTTCAATTCTCGAATCGGAAGTCAAGGAATTTACTTTGAACATTCAGTCCTGCATTGATGCCAACAGTCGCAAGCATAATACAGATAGGGACGATACCGAGAATGCATGTGAAGAGGAGCTGAAATAGTATCGTCGTCTTCAATTCGTCTTTTGAGAAGCATGTAGTACCTGAGTGGCGATCACGAGTGCATTCTTGATCTTTGCTCGATACGCGCGAAGTTGCGGCGCGGGACTGAGGTGTTTGTCGTGGCGGGATCTGTGGTTGCTTCTTCTTCATGACAACGTGACTTATCACACTTCGAAACAATCCTCATCGTCAACGTCAACAGAATGATGAGAAGAGTGCCGAAGACGATAAGATTCCCAAGAAGAGAGTAGATGACCATCAGGGCAATGTGATAGCTGAAATAAGGAGTTTCAACCTTTACTTCCACTTTTGCGAGTGCTAGAGAGTGCAGCTAGAGTGCTGATGCCTACTCTGTAGTTAGGGAAAATCTAGCTGAGATCACATGCCGCAATTTTCGCCCGAAAAAGGAGGTCCAAACCTGCCACTTACATGTCTTCTCTGTTAACGATGTCGAAGACTTTGCCTTCCTTCTCCCAAGAGAGATTGAGGTCCTGGAATAGTCCATCCCTTATGAACGCCGAGACAAAGTCTCACGTGAACAACTCGAAGCACTGCAGGCAATGGAGTTTGCAGAACGAAGAAGAGAGAGGGAACAGTGAGCATCGAGAGATGAGTGTAGATGTAGAATACTCGAATCATTATTTAGTTACGTCAGTTTGATCAAACCTCACTGATTCTGAACCGCAGTCGAATTTTAAACAGGGATCCAGGAAGAAGTAAAGTTTAAAAACGAGCGAAGAATACGATATTCAACGCAGCACAGAGTAAGGCGTGAAAGAGGAGAAAAAGCACCTGAATTGACAAAAATCCATATTTGCTGAGAGTTCATGGAAACGTACCATGTTCGTGTGAAACCCGACTCCTGATGAGCATAAAAGGCCGTTACAATATCCTCCACCAACGAATGGAAATAGGAATGGAGTGAATAAAATACAGAAGTGGAAGTTGCTCAAGAACGCTTGGAACTGAAGTAGCATTAGCCCAGACAACAAGAATAGTCTCACTTGTAAGTTCATCATTAGAATCCTCATCTCCCCCGACCAGAAGTCTCCTCTTCGCAACAGTAGATAGAACGTGATGAAACTAGCAACAGCTCCGACGGATCCGGCACAATAGAAGAAGATCGAAGCGAATCGCTCAAAGTCAGGCGAGATTTCATTCGCGTTTCGGTAACTCATCCAGCGCAAAGATTGACCGAGATGAGGAAGCAGAAGAGAGTAGGAAAGGGTGTAATTAGTGGAGAGAGAGAGAGAAGGATGAGGGTTGTGTAGTTGAGACCAGCACCAGAATAGATCAATGATGGTAGCATTTTACCCTTCATTCAAAAATCAAAATTATATTTCACGTTCACGGATAACGTTCTGCAAATTTGAAACTTGCATCTAGAATGAAAAATACGATTGCAAGAAAGTTCCCACGAAAAGAATACTTGCAATAGGCTATAAAACGAAGAGAAACGATTCACAATCCAGTTGAAGCGATGCGTTTGGCACTGATACTTCCCTTTTTCTTCAATGCTGTTCTGTCTTGCAAGAAAGATGACAAATGTTGGCCATCTGCATCCCCTCATAATTAGAGTTCAGCATGAACAGGCACGGCGCTCGATGCTTCTTTGACCACTTCCCAAGTCGTTTCCGATATGAAAGACACTCTTGAGAAGGTACGCTCAACCCAATAGGATTAATTTTGTCTTTGCATCTCTAGAGCCAGAAATTCATGTCAACAAATGACTCTACTCTACATGATTTTGTTATTGATCTAGAAACGAAGATGCGTGTGGGTTCGCTTCAGCTTCAGGTACAACATCTGTTTTCTTTCTGTCCTTGATATTTCCACTTATTCAGAATCTTGTCAATCATGGAATATCTGTGGAAGGAAGAGTGAGTGATGAGTCCAGTGCGAATTTTGATGGTTAATACGTTGATGTAGCAATGCACTGAACAAAAAGATGTGTGTGACTGTCGAAAGGAGTGTTCGGAAATAGGCAAGGGATCTTCATCCGCAAGTACGAATTCGATTGGTAAGGGTGGAATTCGATGAACACTGCAATCAAACACTTCTTCTTAGTTCAAGTTCCTCCGCGACCACTGAAGCCAAAGAAAGTTCGAACGCGAACGCAATGTAAGGGCTATCGAAGAATGAAAAGTAATAATCAACTGCACTTAGGGTCGGGGCCTGCTAACTCGTGTGCACTAATTTACAATAATCAGAATGCGTCAAAATATATCAACATTACAAATTTTCCGGATAATGTCGCCGAACATGTCAGAGTAGAAGTTCTCTAGTATTACGTCAAATATCTTTACAGACACTACTGAAAGATGATGTCGATCCAAACTTCGAGTTCAATGACTTGGTTTGCTTATTCTTAAAATTTTTCGAAAATATTTTTCAAGGTAGTTCGAATGGACGTGCGAGATGGATGCATGGCAACAATCTACAGTCATTTCGATAATAATCAGAGCAGATCATCTGACGTGAAAATCCTTTCACAGACACCAATCAAACACTGTTACAGATGATAATTCTCAAGAATGTGGAATACGGAACATATGAGGTGCCATCGAACGTGACTGGAACGTCATACGGACGTAGATTGCATTCTAGTATTACTGTTCGATCTTTTGCATTCCAGCAAGTGGAGCGTCGAGAGTGGAATGCATGTGCGATCCTCTGAGAACGAAGCCAGCACTGAAAGAACAAACAAGGAAAGATTGTGCTATCCATCATCTATGGAACGAAGAAACGCATCGTTGTGAATGTGAGAATAAAATTATGAAATAGTGAAAGTATTTTGATCGTTGAAGGGATTCTACCAGACGACATCTGCGGCGAAACGTCTTCAATCTCAATGGAAAGCAACGGAGCGAGCAGTCAAGTTTATCACAGGAGATTGCAAATTCCGAGTATGCATACTGAGTATATCAACCGCTTCACAATTGAATTACAGATTGGCCAATAAACAAGCGGTACGATGTGAATCTGGTTGATATCGGGTACAAATTCACGGTATGTAAATATAAATAATGGTGTATTCCGAAATCCCATTATTGATCACTTCTATAACAGTACGAAACGGGTGCTTCGCAACTATGCACGATGGAGACAGGCTCATTAGTGTATATTTTCTCATGAAGTAATAAATTTTAACAAATTTAATTTTTAGAACAAAACTCTTATAACAAGAGGATACGGAACACACAATGTTGTGAATGGTACAAAACGTATCGTTTGCGAATGTCTTAATAATGATAGCGAGAATGGTGAGTCCATTTACAGATGTGAGATTCGAAAAATGCTTCATACAGATAAGTTCATCATGAAAACGCCAAGCTTTCCTGAGTGTATTAACAGCCACGCTTATAATGAGACAACTGATTCATGTGAATGTAAGAACAAAATATTCTTTTTAGGCATAATTAAACTGATTAAGGGATCACAACTGGTGATGTTGAATGCTTGCAACTAGGGAATAGTGAAGTGGGATTCATCTTGACCATCCACAATTTTCCCGAAACCCTTGAAGCTTCGGTATCACCATTCATGCAAATTATACATATGTGCTGAATTCTGAATTTCAGCACAATTTTACGCTTCATGAACTTAAAAATAATAAGGTAGGCGAGAGTTTTGAAAATTGGCGCGTCTCAATACTATTGAATGGATTCCTAGATGAATAGAGCAATTGTGCGTAGAGGATGTATGGCAAATTTCTGGAACGAACTTACAATTAACGATAACGAGGTATGTCATTCGCGATTCACACGATTCACAACATCCAAACGCAGATTAAAATCATGACAAATCTTGAGTATGGTGAATATGAAATAGACGAAAAGTCGATGGGAACCGTTGGAGTTGGAGGTTTGAACGTTTATGTTTATTAATTTAACGATTGAAACAATCACCCAGTAAGATTGCAAAAATAGAAACAACGAGTGCCCTGGATAGTAGTTAATAAATTCATTGAACCGATACAGACGCTGAGAATGGATTGTCTCATGTCACTTGTGTATGCGATCCTACACAAATTTATCACACGAGGGAGACTAAAACAGTTGATTGTTTGCCAAATCATGTCTATGATGATAAAACAGGACAGTGCGAATGTAAGCGCCGTTGAAGACAGCCAGTATAGTCATACGAAAGCGTTTCAGGGACCTCGGATAAAAATGTCTGTGGCGAGATAGTTTCTTCTCTTGGTGCACGAATGCTCTTGCGTATTCCGAGTGAGTAAAGTATTCGGAACTTATCTATCAAGCAAAGCAAGTATTTGGTACTCGAACACGTATCTCTATTTCAGACTGGCCTCTGAACAAACGTTTCGATGTAAACTTCTCCGATGCGAAGCTCGCGGACTTCTACGATAGAGACAGCAGTGCTCATCCTCAGATCTCGTCGATATTGGTTCGCCAGCATTGCTTCGCCACTCTCTTTGCGGGACCATCGCTCAATTCAGTAAATTATATCACTCGAGATCCTTCTAACCTATGATTAATCTCAGAACAGAACTCTGGACACGAAGGGCTACGGAGTGCATGGAGTCTATGCCACTATGGAACGAGTTGTTTGCGAGTGCATTTATTGAATCTTTACTATGAACTGGGCATACCTGATAAATATTGAAAGACACTATCCAAACGGCACAGTTGCAATTAAAAATCCATATTCGAACGTGTTCATATGAAATCGGGCGAGATTTCATTGCTTTTTTTGTATCCGGAGTGAAGATTGACCGATGAGAAAGAAGAAGAGATAAGAGAAGAGTATGATTTGTAGAGAGAGGAGTGAAGCATGAGGTTTGTGTTCTTGAGAACAGATCAATGGTGTAATTTTTTGCCCTCCATGTAATAATCAGAATTACATTTTATATTCACGGATAAAGTTGTGCAAATTTTATATCTGCCTCTAGAGTAAGAAATATAGTTGCAAAAATTTCACACGTGATGATGCGAGCATTGGGAGTATAAAATGAGAAGCCACAATTGATAAATCAGGGCAAACAATGCGCTTTCTACTGATACTTCTATGCCTCCTTAATGCGGCTTTTTCCTGCAAGGAAGACAACAAATGTGGGCTTTCCTGTGTTACAAGATGGCTGAAAATTAACGAAAACAGGCAAGGCAGTCGATGCTTCTCTGACCACTTCTCAAGTAGTTTCCGGTATGAAGAACACATTGGAGAAGGTGATTTCATTTTTTTTATGTTTCGAAACTTTGTTATAGAGCAGGGAATTTCTTCATACGATGGATTCAACTCTGCATGAGTTTGTTGTAGATCTGCAAGCACAAATCAAAGTGGGATCAATGCAACTGGAGGTAAACTCAAAGTTCGAAATAGGATAAAAATACGAAATTTGAACAGAACCTCATTAAACACGATCAAATATCGGAAAGCGCGGTCAGTTTGAATTATATAGACCGAGCCATGAATCAGTTACAGCAACAATGTTCTCATGTGAGAGAGCGCAAAGATGCGCAAACGGATTGCTCTACACAAAAGGGATTTATTGATTCAACTACTGAGTCATCCCACACAACGAGAGAGGTGGAATTAACGAAATCTGCAAACAATAGAACGACATGTGCGTGTTTGCGAAAGCACTCTGTTACTTGAGGGTTCATATATGTAGTTAATTCAGGGACCGGCCCGCCTAACTCGTGCGCGCTCATTTACAACAACCTACATAACACAGTATATATCAACATTACTGACTATCCTGAACAAGTTGCAAACGAGGTTTTCTTCGAATATATCGCAAACAGTTGAACAGCTTTTAGTCTTCTATGGGAGCCGCCGAACTAGCACAGCCAGGCTCAGTATTCAGCGACATGGTATTGCCAGTATCTTCTTCGGCGGTGACAATCATTTGCAGGTTGTCAAAATTGACGTTCGAGATGGGTGCATGGCAACACTCTACAGCCATAATCACATTGCCTACCATGATGTGAAACTATCAGAGGTAACACTTCATTACCCAACAACAATCATGGTGAGTTGCAGATGAGAATCCTCAAGAATGTTGAATATGGCACTTACGAAGTCAAATCCCATTCGACAGGAACTGCTGAGGATATTGGAAATGGACTCTCGAGAGTCGAGTGCATGTGTGATCCACTGAGGACGAAACCAGTACTGAAGAAGCAAACGGAGGAAGATTGTGTTACTCATCACGTATGGAATGAGAAGACTCAACGATGCGAATGCAAGATCTCTTTCTGAATTATACCATCGTATCGTGCTTTTAGGGGCTCTCCGAGAAGATATTTGTGGCGAAATGTCAGCAGCTTCTGAGAGCAACGTTATCTTCCAAAAGAGACTTAAAATTCCGAGTTCGAATGAAATTCGTCCATTCAAAGCGAAACTTATTCAGACTGGCCGATGAACAAGCGCTACGATGTCAACCTTGCAAATGTCTGAACGAATTGCGCACATTCCAATTTTAGAATTATTTTTCAGATAAAGTCGATAACAGTGCGAGCCGGCTGCTTTGCAACTATGTACGAAGGAGATAATTTGAATACGGTTGGTTATTTGTAAATCCGTACAATTCTCATACGCCCCCATAATGACACATTTCAGAACAAGACTCTCGCCACGGTTGGCTACGGGGTCCATGCTGTCAGTAGTGGAACGAAGCGTGTGGTCTGTGAATGCTTGAATGATGATAGCGAGACTGGTATTATTTCGAATCGTAATATGACCTAAAAATTTCACAATATTCAGAGAGATTCGTCGTTAAAACACCAAACCCGCCAGACTGCATAAACTATCACGATTTTATCCAAACAACCGGAATATGCGAATGTGAGAATGTTTGCAATTTTAATTCCTTTATATCATTCTAAGGGACGTCTACCAACGACGACTTTCCTTGTTTGGCACTGTTCGATGGCGAAAAGGAAGGATTCATCTTGCCGGTCCCTGGCTTCCCACACAAAATTGTCGCGGAGGTATCTTTGATAGGACAGAGTATACAATTAACAGTACCGTTCTAGTACGATTTCCTGAACACCGAGGGCGGCAAATGGAAATCACTAAATAATAAGGTGCTGTCTTCAGTTTTTGGTGTTTATGTGCTTTCTTTAGTGAGTTACAAAGGTGTGACTGAATCAACTTAGCTCATTGCCTTGGCATAAACCAAAAAGGTGTAACGAAGCTAGGAGAAAGAACAATCAACTTCGATTATTAAAAAAAACACATATGTCAGATGAACAAAGCGGTCGTGCGCAGAGGTTGTATGGCTACTTTCTGGAGCTCTTCGACAAATGAATTTAAAGAATTCGAGGTATGCGATATATCAAGTTTCCCTTTCCAATTATAAAAAAAATAATATTAAGAATAAAATCTTGGCAAACGTTGAGTATGGAGAGTACGAGATCGAAGAAAAATCAAGGGGAACAGTAGCGGCCGGAGGTATGTGTCTCGCAAGGTTTTGGCTAACTAAAGTATGATATAAAGTTTAGATGCCAATAACGGGTTATCCCGAGTTACTTGCACGTGTGATCCCACACAAATCCTGCACAAACGCGAGCCGAAAACAGTTAATTGTCTGCCAAATCACACATACGACGACGCGACAGGACAATGCGAATGTGAGTAAAGTTGCTGATCACCAATAGATTTGTAGTGCTACAGGGACCTTGGAGAAGAATATCTGCGGTGAATTAGTTAACAGTGCTGGCGAAAGAATGTTTCTGCGAATTCCGAGTGAGTGAATTACAACTTGATACAAAACTGAAAATTCGATTTCAGACTGGCCTTTAAACAAACGATATGATGTTAATTTGAATCATGCAAAAATCACTTCTTTCAGTGGAAAAGTGAGATAATATAAAGCAATATTCAAGTATAGATATCCTTAAAATTTTTAGGCTGCTTCGATAGTTGTGAGACAACATTGCTTCGCCACTCTTCTTGCTGGAGATTCTCTTCAATCTGTTAGTTGAAAGCATAATCGAAAATCGAAACAATTATTTCAGGCAAGAACTTTGGAAACGAAAGGCTATGGCGAGTATAAAACTACTCAAATTGGAACAGAACGAGTTGTGTGCGAGTGCATGTACTGAACCTTTACTATGAACTAAGCGTTCCTGATGAAAATTTAATGGCAATCCAATCAGAGCACAGTGCAAGTGATATTCCCTATTTCGAGACATCCCAATCTCCGTAATATACAACCCGTCATCAATCAAAACGAACAATCAAAGTCCTAAAGCGACAACATCGTTTCGCATATCCTGTTGTATCACACACTTCCATCCGTAAGGCGCTCGAGTTGTCGGCATCTCTACGGGTTGGGTCACATCTTGCAGATCTCGAATCTGCCGTGGATAGTCAGCGTTAGCCTCCTCGTTGAATAGTGATGGAGCAGCACTGAAAAGCGCGTTATGATGATTTTTTTTTTAAATCGGGAACTATGTGACGCTTATTTAACGCATCAGATATTCGAAGATCGACTGACCACTCTACTTCTGTCCTTACTTCTCCTGTCATTTCTGCGAGCCTCTTACTGCGACACAGGCAAATGCTTAAGGATGTAGTCGAAGCGATACCAATAATGAAAAGAATTAAAAGAAAAAATACGTTGTGGCCTCTGAAAATGACTATTGTAAATATAAATATAAATAACCTACACCCGCCTTGAGCTCAATTCTATGAACAGCAACATTAGTAAGAGCAGCGTGGCACCGGCAGATGCGAATAAGTAGCGAAATTTAATGGCCATTCTGGAAATAAACACCTGTTTTGCGGCAGGAAGTAACAGGGGTGAGCATAATCACATTGGAATAAGGGTGTAATAGGATAAATTAGGCGCGAATCTTATTGATAACAACCCTAGTTGAGGAATAACGTGATTGTTCTTACACTTTAATAAAAAAAAAGAACGAAACAGCAAAAAGAAGAAGCGCGTTGCACCCACAAGACATCTCGTCTTCTTTTCCCCTCTACTCTCCCACTACTCTCTCTCTCTCTCTCTCCACACACGCACACTTCAATAGACTATGAAACGTGCCGGACACCCTCTCTTCTATTCGATTTCGCTAACAACGTCATCCGTTGTAGAAATGATGACTCATAGCAGATGGACAAACAACGAAGATCCCAATGTCCATTTTGTGGGAATCAAATCTAAAAGCACGCTTGATTAGAGCACGTTTCACAGCCGAAAAGTGAACCCATTCACCGTCCCTTACTGGACTACTTGTATAGCATCGTGCTCAGAGGCTACGGACCGGTATTGACGTGCTTGGGGTATTCGGTAGCAGCAGCTTTCCACTTCGCCGTTGAGATCCAAGTAGCTTGCAACAGTGAAAGACCACTTTGGCAGACGGCTGGAAATTTTGCGGACAATCCGCAATCTATTCTCGCTCATTCTGCAGCATGGACTAGTATGGCCAATGTGACAAGGATGTGACAAAAACAATGGCAACGGAGAGGAGTCCTTACCCTGTTTTGTCTTTGCATTCACAACAACTGCTGCTTCTTTGCTGCATTTGCAGATGCTTTCAAGTGCATCATCTTCTAGAAAATAAATCCGAAGCAAGGTCCATCCATTGGGTGTAGTTTCCTCTCCTCCTTTCTTATTCTGTTTTCCCTCCCCTGCACTCTCCTCTCAATTGCCTCCATGCCTTCCTGCTTTCCTCACGTCTCTCATCCAATTCCGAGCTCGTCATTTGAGAGCCTCAGGACTCTCTCGATGACCTTTGGCCATGTGTGCAAAAACACAATGAGAATGTGGACGAGGGCAATAACTGGGCCGCAGAAGTTTTCTTCCCGAGAATATTGGGAATATGGGCATGCACTCGTTTTATCGTCGCAATAAAATGCAGTGGAACACAGCAACATGAGAGAACACGTGAAGGAGAGACATCAATGGAGCTCCTGAGAACCGTTGAGCTTCTCATCGTCGACCTGGAAACGGAACAATCTCAATGATAATTCGATTTGGAATGGGAAATGGGATTGAATCTAACCTTGGGAGCAAGAGGAACACGATCCTCCTCCTCCGCCTGCCAGCAGTACTTGGGTACATGGGAGGGAAGGAGGAGTGGCTGCTGCATCGGCTGCACCTGCTGCAGCTGCGGATGGGGCTGATGGGGCAGCTCTTGGATCTCGAAGGCTTGCTCGCTGGAATCATCATTTCATAATCACTATGCAATCAGCTCCCAAACCGAATGAGATGCACTCACAGGAAATCCACCACTTCCTGCTTGTTCGTCAGTGCAAGCACCTTGCACATTGGCAGACAGATGACACTCATTGAAGAGGCGATGAGGAGCATGGCTACGAGCCAGATGTACTCGCCACTGAATGGAATAGGTCGAGCTACTCATTCTCACAAGTACTCAGCAAAAGTGTGGAGATTAGATAAATGAAGACATTTTGCTCAATAGTTGATGGGTCGATATCTCACTTGGTGCTCAGCTGCAGGTAGAATAGGTATGAGCAGATAACGGCCGAAGAGACGCAGAGGATCACGTAGAAGATGAATTTGACCATCTAGAACTCTCTCTACCGTGATAAGATATTCAGACTCTGTAATTCGCCACCAAGGGATCTCGAGGACATGTGAAATCTACATGAGCGAATACTGCAATGAACGAGCTAATGGGGTCTTCGAATAAGGATGACTCAAGGAATGGTTGATCGAATTAGGCACACGTTTCTGGCCGAAAACTAGGAAAGTAGAGTGAGAATCAATGAAAGGCAGTGCAAACAACGGGGGGAAACGAGGAAGCCTCAGAATTGCAGTAGCAAGGAAGACTATGAAACGGAGATGGGAACAATTCCATAAAGGGCCTCTAACACCATAAAGAGAGAAGGGGAGGAACACACCGTCCTTCTCCCTATGGATTGGACTCTCCTCCCTTCCCTTCCCCCTTCTCTTCTCCTCGCTCTCTGCACTCTTCTGACTCCCTCAGTAGGCGTGTGCCTGCCCGCCTTAATTTATTGCCCCTAGAGCCACTCCTTTAATTGAGAAGAAGGGGCGAGAAAGAGGAATGATGATGTGAGGATTGTAGGAGAGGCAAGCAGAGATTTATCGAGTCGTGAAGCGAGAAAAACAGGGCAAGAAACTTGTTCGGAGAACAATAAAGACTTCATCCTAGCGGATACGAAATTCAGAAGTACAAAATCAAGTACAATCTTGTTCATGGAACAATTATAATTAGCAGTACCTAGAGAACACGCTAGTCATCTCCTCCCCCATAGTCACCACCGCCGCAATCCCCTCCATCGTACCCTCCGGTATCGCAATCGCCTCTGCCACCACCATCTCCAGTGTCTCCACTGATACATCCACCTCCAATATCACAGGTCGACGGTTCATTATTCTGATGTACATCGACTCGGGAGTATTCGGCATTCGGAGTATCGAGCTGGAATTGGGATCATTACTAAGTTTCGTTCTACATTTTATGCTCATTGGCATTAAATTAATGAAAAAAACGTACTGGAGGCACAGAAACAGCAACGGGATTATCGTCACTCGTGGTGGAAAGCTGAAATGATCTCATTTACTCTAATTAGGACATGAAATCTCACCAGCGGCGCGGAGGGATGAATTCCATGAGATGACGAGGGTGTATTATCGAAGGTCCAGCCGTAGTTCGTGCTCTGAAATACCTCTATCTTCCATCCTTTCAAAAAAATGACTTGAAGATACTACCCCCCGACAGCCTACCACAGTTTACTTGACCATCCGTAATTCGGAGTGACATTGATACTGATTCGACCCACCCCAGGCACTGATTCGACGTAAGCTGGAGGTCGGGATCTCTTCTGCTTGGGGTAATCCATCTTGGGGCGAGTAGCATCGACCACGATAACTCTCTGTGGATTGGCGATCGGCCTGAAGGTGAAATTCACAATTCGTGGAATTGCGGTACAACACACATAATAACATTTGGGTAGTGATCTAATGGCTCTGGACTTCATCTCCACTTCAACCAAGCATAAATTCCTCAACCGGCTTATCACAAGTGCATGCATATTCTCTCTTGCCTTCCATTCGTCGCATTCGCAGTTCCATTTCCCTTCTGCCTCTCTTCCCTCTCTGCTTCGTACATCAGTGCTCGACAACAAGGAACACTCACTGCGGCGAGAATGATGATGCAGACGATGATGAGGACAGCGGTTTCCCTGGAAGGGAATATTGATTGAAAAGTTCTAGAATATCTGCAGTTTTGACACTCTTTCGCACACAGCTTTCGAGAAATCTTCGGAGCAGAATCTAACTTTTGGATAACATTGGATTTTGAATAGACCTTGCCTGTCCATTTGAGCGGCGGCGACTTGAGTTGCATTCGCGAGAACGAGAAATACGATGAGGAGAAAGCGACGACAGGGAGCATTTGAGAGCATCTGTATGAACAATTCAATGAAAATAGAGAACAGCGAAAATGAAGCGCGCGAGAACTTCCTTACAATTCTCGCAAAAGAATGAGTTTAGGAAATAGCCTTGTTTAGCCGAAACCATAACTTCAATAATTGTTGATAACGAACAAAACGAGAGCGATAAGTGCTTTCGTAAGCTCTGGTTACACTGAAACAGAGTCAATCTGCCTCTTCTCTTTCTCTTCCTTCGTTCCTTCCATCCATCTCTCATCTTCCCTTTCTCTCCCAATTTCTCTCGGTTTCCTCCACTATCTCTCGCTCGCCGTCGATTCGTAAGAGCCTTTTTTTGCACTAGCCACTTGCTCTCTTCCCTCTTTTCTCCATCTTTCTCACTAGCCCGCTCAATGTTGTGATGGGTTCAAGGCACGAAAGGAGGAGAGGAGGAACTGAAGTGAGTTCGGTGAGTGGCAAGGTGCAAGCCTGCATATCCGTCTTTATTGTGCAAATATCGGCTTTGGCCATTCAACAGGTTACACAATCGGGCATCGATAGATAGATCAAATAAAAAACAAAATTATCGTAACCGAGACAATATCAGAAGCTAGTCGTCTCCACATCCACTATAGTCACCCCCGCCATAATCCCCACCATCGTATCCTCCGGTGTCGGTATTGCCTGTGTCGCAAACATTGTCATTGCCAGGAGGAGTATCGCAAGTCGACTGATGGACTTCTACGGGGGTGTAATCCGTGATATGGCTCTCGAGCTGCAATCAGGAGTTATTTTGAGTTTTAACACAGCTGAGACTAAAGAAATAATGAAAATGAGACATAAACTGACCAGAGGGGCTGAGGGCCGAATCGCTTGAGAAGCGGATGTGGGCCCGCTTTCGGATGTCCAACCGTAGTTTGAGCCCTGAAACACTCAACTTGTTCAATCTAACCGATAATATTCTACCACCTTAGTCCCAATGATTTGAAACGATACAACACCCACCCCAGGCACAGTTTCGACGTAAGGAGGAGGCCGAGCTCTCTTCTGCTTGGGGTAGTCCATCTTCGGACGCTGAGAATTGGCCACAACAACGGACTGAGGGTTTGCGATTGCTCTGAACGTTTAGTTTATTGAAGTTTTTCGTTTAGTTTTTCAAAGAAATCTACAAGACTGATAGCTAACGCTAATTGTGCTCACTGTCGTAACTCTCTAACAATAAAGGCATCACAATAAATTAACCGCAAACCTCGCTCTCTGCTGCTCCTTTCTATTCGCTTCGTCCATGAGCAGTCGACAGAATGGGATACTCACTGCCGCAAGGACGATTATAATGATGATGGCGATGGCCGACTCATCTCTAAAATAGCGGCCCTCGAAATTTTTTCTCAATGGATGATGCTATCGCTCAAATCACAACCATGATGTTTACTACCGATAAGAAGTCATGAAATATTGCTAACTTTCCCACGCTGCCGGCGGCGACTTCACTCGCATTCGTGAGAACGATGAACCCGAGCAGGAGAGGCCGTCGAGATGAAGCATTAGCGAGCATCTGGCAAAGCTGCAGAAAAGACAATGCGAAAGGCCTATGACGGAAATTTTAGAAGTGAGAAACACTAATGGGCGTGGCGAAATGCAATAAGAGAAGAAGACGAACTTTATAATTACTTGAATTTTATTTGCGTATTGACGATTGTAAAGAACAAAACATGTGTGATAAGTGCTTCCGTAAGCACAGGTCACACTGAAACTGAGTCAGCCTCTTTCGTTTCTTTCTTTTCTTCCATCCCTCTCTTCTCCCTTTCTCTCCCAATCCTCAATCCTCTCGATTTGCTCCACTCTTTCTCACTCGCCATCCTCACGAAAGTGATTTTTTTGCACTAGCCTCTCGCTCTTTTCCTTCTTTCTCTCAACTCCCGCTTTCAATGTTGTGATGGGTTCAAAGAACTAAGGAAGTAGGAGTGATCATGTGAGGCGAGATGTTAGATAATCGACTTTATTGTACAAATATCGTTTCGAAATTGATATCTACAGAGCTTATGACATCATACTCCAAGCACGGCATCATCTTGAATTCCCTTTAATTGTTCTCGGTTCAGACATTTTTTGTGATCAACTGACATCCCGTTGCTGCTTTGGATAGTCAGATGTGCGAGGAATCAATCGCAGTTCCCTGAAACATTTCGAAATCGCGTCTAATTAGTCTAATTACGTTACCCTTTCGAATTCAATCCCTCAATCGGCTCCGATCTCCTTCTTCTGCTGTCAATGCAAGAGAGGATGAGGATAGGAGCCAGGCAGAACATCCCAGTAACGATGGAGAGTAGGAGTCCACAGAGGATCGTCGTGCCGAGGTTTCTGAAATGGTATTTCACATTTCAAAACATTGAGGGAACAAACTTGAATATAACATGCCGCTCATCGTTTCCGTTATTCGCCTTCTTCTCCCCATCGACTGGTACGATTAACTCTTCTTCAATTACTGTATCGATACAGCACTCCCACTCGCAACAACGAGATTGATTAGAACAGAACCAAGCAAGAGTTTTCGGACTGAAATCATATTTCACTACTTCAGCTTCGAATTTCAATCAGTGTAGGCGTGCATACACATTGCTTCGAAGTTGATGTCTGGCTACTTCTCTGTCCCTGTCGTACCTCAAAGCGGTTACGATCTCGACTGGATACAGTTCTGGCGTGCTTCTCGAACATCTGAAACTTCTGTGTCTAATCGAGAATAAAATGTCTACACCGACCTCAATTTCGATTCAACGTCGCAGAACTTTACAGTTTCATTATGTTTATCATCCGAAAACACAATGCAGTCCGTGAAGTTTCCAGAGGGAAGGTATTCTAATCCGAACGAGTATGTAATATGTTCGCTCACTCTGAAATTTTTTCTACAAAAATCAGTAAATTGAATTACACTCACATAAAAGGAAGCTTTGAATCGTTAATTTTCCTCCCGGATATCTGCAGAATTGCGATTATTGAATCAGTTGTCATTTGAGGCCTACGTCTCTCGGCCAAACCTTCGCTATTCCTGCAAAGTGATGGAGTTTTTCAGCAGAAATTGATGAAACTCACACGTATTTCGTAATTTTTCGAGACACTTTGATAGTTTTCCATTGATTTTCTTCAGTGCTCAACGTGAAATCAAACATTGATAGGGCAAGAATTATTAGAGGAAATATAGGTGCCATTCTATAAGATTTAAAGTTTTAGCGATATTGAGAAGAAACAAAGCGGAGAGAGCGCGTGAGAGACGTTCTTCTCTGTTTCTCTGCCATTTCTCTCGAGTCAGCCATTTTTCGGCCGTCTCGCTTTCTCTAACGACAAACTATTTCAGAAAGGATGAGTCACTCAGAGGGTGGAAGTTACTTTATTCACACATTGAAGATGTTGAGCAATACTTATAATGAAAGACAATTTTCTTAATCGCTCGAGATCGTCGGCAAAGATCTTCTGTCAAAAATTGTGGCGTTATGACGAGATGATTCGTTGCCGTGGCTAACAGCTCGCTGCAACTTGCTGCACAGGATAGTCAGCAGTACGAGGGAGAAATTGCACATTTCTGAAAGATGGGCTCTGGCTCGATAATCTTCGATGGGCAAACTCTCTGGAGTTCAGACTCTCAGCATGTCCTATCCGCCTCCTTGTGCTCCCAGCATAAACCACTACTCCAATGGGGACTGAACAAACCAACAAGATAATTAGAGCGATAGGTAAGACAATACGCCTGGAAAGTGTGCCATCAACACTTGGGAAAGCAAGTGTGTATGGCCAACTTGAATATCCTCCACATCGGTATTTCCGTCTCCTCAATAAACCTGTCAACGCAGCATTCCCATTCACAGCATCGAGCCAACCTCGGACATAGCCAAGCGAGTTCTCTCACTCTAAATAAAACAGTCGTTGCTAATAAATGATTCCTCCAGTGCACAAACCGTGTCCAATCGCGCAGAATCACTTCATGAATTCGGTCGGGTTTCTTCCCAAACCAATTCGACACATCAATCCCGAAATACTCCTTGCCTGGTTGCGGACCACGATTGAGTGCAAGCGTTGCGTCTCGCTTGCACCTAGAGAAAAACAGAGTATCTTTTCGTACCTCTATATCTTAGTATCTAAGAGTATCTTACCTCTGCTTCGATGGAACATCACAAAAGGACACGTTGCCCTTCTCATTAGCGGTCTGCATCTCAACACACTGAGTGGAGTTCGATACTGGCAAAAGCGCGGTGCCCCAGAAGAAGGCAATTCGGTTATCGACTCTGAATCATTGTGATGTTCATAAATACGAAGAATTTCGCACAAAATCGGGAGCCGTGGATCGGCGACATGAGCTGGTTCATTCCTATCGTTTTCGGGCGACTGAAATGATCTTTTATTTCTTTTGCGCAATGAAGATGACATGTACTCACCCCAGCATTGGCTAGCTCCCACCATTTATGCCTCATTTCATGGTTCATGTCCTCACCGTTCTTGTTGTAGAAGGGCTTCTGCAATCGACCACATTCAAAACGTCATTGAGGAGCACATACATAACCAAACACAATATCCTTCGGATACAAATACTGGCCGTCGAAAAATTCCCCTTTTGATAGACTCCGACGAGATTTGCGGTTCGTTCAGTTCCATATTGCCCTCGCTATTGCTGTGAAATTATCATGTATTTTTCATTAACAGGTTGCTCATCAGATCAGCAAACCCCAGCCTAGAGAAGAACTAGGTGCTTACATAAGAAGACACTCACACATATTGCACAACGTGTCTACTCTCTTTGAAAGTGTTCCATTCTCCATGTTCTTGGTCTTTCCCAGCAAAACATAGATTGAGGAAGAAAACCGAACTCAGAACTATCATCAGATGCATCGATAAGATTGAGGAGATAGGTATCTTTAATCGAATTCTTTTCAAGTGAAAGGGAGAACAAACGAAAAAAACTAGCAACAAAGTAGAGAAGAACTTCGAGGACTCTATTCTCTGTTTCTTTTAGGTTTCTCCCTAGGGACGCAGGCGCGTTCCTTGGAATTCTCTCTGTTTCCTTGCTCATCTCATTGATGGACGAGAAGATGATGAGCCCAGTGAAAGTGAATGCAACATATTTATCGAGATTGTTTATGAGGTCAGAATAAACAACTCATTTTATGAAGTGGGTTGAGGTCCTCACACTTGAGCTTCCTGAAACAGTGTTAATTTTAAAAACCATGAATGCACTTGCATTTCTGATCGTGGCTGCGCTCCGTGGCTGATCTGGATAGTCAGAAATGCGTACGAGCAACTCGAGTTCGCTGAAAGTGTCAGTTCTCAGAATATATTCTCGACAATCGACGAGCCCATTAGTGACGCTCTCCACAGGCTCCGTTCTTTTCGTTCCGCATGCTTCCATCACCCATTGGACGATTGGCGCGAGACAAGCCAGCAAGATCATTATCATACCGAACAGAATTATGAGGACCGCAGATTCCAGGTCCCTGCACTTTTCTTATTTGGTTCTGAAATCATAAGAATTCCTCATATCTCCGGCTCCTCTTCTTCTTCGTACTCTACAATTATCTTTTCCCTCTTCACTGGAACAATAATATCCACTTCGATGACTCTATCGACACAGCATTCCCAATCACAACATCGAGAACTCTTCGGACAGAACCATACGAGATCCGTTGCACTGAAACATACGGTCTTTAGCGATGAGTTCCTGCACCGAACTGGGATTCATCAGTGAACCGAATTCTCCTCAATCTCTCAGTAATGGAACCATAGCTCTTGAGCATCTTATCGGCTGGGTACTTTTCGCGATAGAATGCAGGGGACGCATCTCTTGAGCAACTGAAGTAGTCTAATGCTAAGTGAATTTCGAAACGAAACACACCGTTCCATTGATCCACTGTTACAAAAAGTAACATCTCCTTGACTATTTGCTGTCGGTAGCTTGATACAATCAGTTGCATTGGGAAGATTGCCAAATCCAAAGAAGAAGGCAATACGATCCGCTACCCTGAAATTCGAAAAAATGCTTGACGAAACAGAAATGTTCTTACAAAAACGGTATCGATTCATTGGCCACGTAGATTTTTGCGTCCCAATAGACGTCCGGAGGCAGCTGAAATGTGTGATGTGCGACGTGAAGAATGCAAGTGACCTCGGGAGATAACTTACACCAATATACTCGATCAGCTTTGCCGCCTCTGTTCTTCTATCGTCGTTCATCCATAAGTGATACTGATTTAAGTGACTAAGAAAAAGTCAAATAACCATACAAACCCGCTCAAAGATCTTCCTATTCGGTTCGCCGTATGGACCGAGAAAAAGAGTCTTCTGCAATAACTCGGTAGTGATCAGCGGTCCGAATACCTTTGAGGAGCCCTCACTATTACTGAAAAGATTCGAATAGATTCAGATGGAACAACATACGGAAAGCTAACACATAGTCAGTCAGAGTCCTTCCGACGGTGATGGTTTTCCACGTTTCGTTGTCTTGATCAGTCCCAAAATTCTGCTCAAAGCAGCTTGTTAACATGCCCAAGCACAGCGCTATTATCAACCGTAGTGACATCATTCTGCAAATTGTGTTTCAGCACATCGCAAACAAGAGTAACCGCGGCAACGATAGAAACGTGAGAATGAGACGAAGATCAGTCAATGCGGAGAGCTCTTCGCAAGCGTATGTTTCCTTTGCTTCTCAGGCACTAAGCTGTTTTCTAAGGACTCTTCTTCTCAATGCGTTTCATTGCAGATGCATGAAGTGCGAGGAATGTTCAGATAAATACTTTATGATTTATGTACAAACTATTAGACAACATGAGATCATTTCCCCTCTCATGGACAATAATTTACAGTCGTTATGACACATTATCATCGCTTCTCTCAGGCGACAATCTCATTCTGCTCGAGCCAATTGAACACGAGAGAGTCCTGAAAGAGCATGATTATCAGAATGGTGTCTAATCAATCTCACCGTTGAGTCTCCCATGCCCATCTGTCGAAGTTGCTTCGGATAGTCGAATGAGCGATGATGAAGCGTACGAAGATTGCTGGAATGATAGTTCGAATTTCATTTGACTTGATAATCGTACCCTCTAGCGTCAATAATCTCCACTGGTTGAGTTCTCATTCTCTTGCCGTCGAGATAGGAAGAGACAAAGAAGGGAATCGTGCAGATGGCAACAGCGAGGCAAGAGACTCCCAGAATCATAGCGTAGTATTCGCCAATCGTCCTGAACCGACGAATTGATTGAGAGGTTCAGTTGAGTGATTCCTACCATTCTCGCTTCTTTGGCTTATCTTCCGTCAGCTCCAGCAAGCAACATTCCCATCCACAGCATACGGATCCTGCTGCACAGAACCATGTGATGTCACGCAATCTGAATAGCTTTACTCTATTTCAGACTAACGTACAAACAACTAACTGCTTTCCATCAGGCAGCAAAAACTTCTTGATCCGATCTTTTCCTCTGTTCGAATCACTTCCATTCAGCACTGGCGTTAGATCTCTTGTGCACCTGAAACACATTGATATCGTTGATGTGAACCCTCAACTGACTTTGTCTTCGATTCGACATCACAGAAATCGAGGATGCCGTTGTCGTTGGCAGTGTAGACTTCCGCACAATTTGAGAAAATATTGCTGGTGAGGTTTTCTGCTCCCAAGAAGTACGAGATACGATCACAGACCCTGCGAAGATTCCACGTAATTCGGGAATGTTAGTTTCCCTCACCGAATCGGAATCGAAGGATCTGCCACAACTGCCACTTTCTCCTCAACGAGAGGAGATGACGCACTGTTGAAGAATTGATCGACCGTAGTATTTGTTCCCTCCACTCTCCTCACAATTGTCTGCAATGTCATTTATCGATTTACGTTGCTACGCTGACGAACCCTCTCGAAGAGTCCTGGCACTATCTGATGATGGACGTGAATATCAAAGATGAAATGACTCGGTTCGTATCCGACTCTCGAATTGAACAGCACTTTCTCGAGTGTTTCTTTCGTAATTTGAGGCAGCTTGTGCTTATTGGATCCTTCACTGTTCCTGAAATCTCTTTTTGAGTGAGTTTCTACAACAACATCATGAAACTAACACATAATCGACGATAAGGCCGTTGCCGTCAGTGAGTGGGGTGTCCTTCCAAGCATCAATTCTCTCGATCTTTGAGCTTCTATTGAGCCCAGCTGCTGCCGTTGATAAGAACAGCAGAAGCGCAATCGATATTGCCATTCTGAAGTCAACAATTTCCTTGGATTATGGGAAGAAAGCCAGCCAGACACATAAAACGGCGAGAATGGAGGGGGAAACCAATGGCTGCGTACGTCTCTTCCTCTGCTTCTCTGCCCTTTCCTTCTCCTTCCTCCCCAGCCACTTTTTGCCAGCCTTCTCTCGCCGTCTCACGCTCCGTCTCACATGATGAGAAGATTGAAGGGAAGAAGAAGAAGAGAATGGGGATTTGATGAGTCATGAGAAAGATCGGGAACGGAACTGACAATCGTTTATCACTCTTCGGTGAAAGGGGGTAATCGAGAATTCGGGACTAAAGGAGAAGCTTGGGGAACCCGGGGCCGAACTGGTGAAGGACAATGGACAAGAAAAGTAGCGATGCTTCGAAATCAAATCAATTTATAGTCGCCAAGCGACGACTACGAGGAACAGAAGAGTAGGAGTACTAAGGGGAGCATCGATTCAATCATAGTGACTGTTCTCGATAGCTTCTCGACTCGGTGGCTCGCTCGATTCGAATGCGAAACTGCCGAGGATAGTCGGTGAGATCGGCATTTTCGTCATCTGCGTGGCTGAAATGTGTTGAATCAGGGGTGTAAAGCGTTCGCTCAGTTTCAAGTATGTTTCAGGAAGTGAACAATTGCCTTTCTCTTCTATTGATCTCAGTAGCTTGGTGATTTGGTTTGAAAACAAATACTCAGAATAACATTCACATCACAGTCTTATCGTTCGTTCTCTCCTCACTGAGCAACTTCGAAAGTTTTTAGCTAACAGAACGAGTTGTCAGATTTGAGTCTGTTCCAGATAACGATCAAAATTATTGCTCTTGATCAATCATCACCAAGTTCTCAGTCGCAAAACCCAAACAACAGAACTTCTCAACATGGCTCACCCGGCCCTCCTCTCCTTCAGCCCTGCCCACGACAGTCTGCAGATGTGAATGCAGACGGAGACGATGAGGACGATGAAGAAGAGGAAGAGAGCGATGAGAAGGTACAGGAAGATCGTCATCTCCTCCTTGTTCAGGCTGAATGGATGAATATGAAGAGAATGGAGGTCAAAACGGCAATGTGAATAACAATGAGAATGGAAAACCGAATGCTAAATGAGTCGCTTCATCTCACTCGCTCGTTTGCTCTGTTTGAATGAGAATGCGAGGTAGACTGAGTAAGACTGATAGAGGAGGTCAATCAAGGCTGTCAGGTCTGGTTGGTTGAGAGGGCATGGGAATGAATCGTCCTAGATTATTTTCAATGGACAAAATGGGGGATCGAAACTCGCATTACCATTCTTTCAAAGCGCTGTTTTCATTCTAAAAGCTCGAAAAACGAAAAGAGACTACAAATTTCCGTCATAATGTCCCTAGAGCATGCCTTATGACTGAAAGAAAGTCTTCTAATTAGGATGAGGATGAATATGAGATCTTTGGGAATTGGATCTTTCTTGTCTCCTACAGGCTCGTGATCGCTTGTTTGACATTGAGATGAATTATCGGCTCCATTTACACCCTCTCTCTCCCCTCAGAGAGGCCAACGAGAAGAGTCATTCTTTATTTAGAACTGAGAATCAAACCTCAGCGCTTCTGCAACCTCCAGTAAGCAGTAGAAGACGATCCATCGTAGACTCGCCTCGGGCATTTGACTCTGAGGTGAGGGAAATATCGGACGAAGGAGAGTTTGAATGGCAATCATGCACATGTTTTCCTCATTCACTGAGAACAAGAGAGTGAAAAGAGAAAGAACGAAATTCTCTCCTACTCCAATTCTCCTTTCCTTCCCTATTGCTCTGAGAATAATGTATGAGAAGTGCGGCTAGATGGAATGGATTTCGCTAGTATCTTGTTTTTTTTAGAGTGAACGCGCTAAGTTAGAAGAAAATAGAGAGAACTGTCAAAACCACGGATGAAAATAGCGAGTCGGAGCTTCAATCGGAGCTTCGTTGCAGAAACACAATACGCGTAGGAAAAGAAACTTCTCATAATTGGCTTGCGCTATTCTTCTCGTCTCCATTTTCGCGAGACTCATTATTGACTCCAGCCTTCTTCTCCTTCTTAGAATCTTGTTTTTCGTCGTGCAAAATGGCAATCAACGAGGCTAGTCTCGGAGTTGATCTCTGTCTTCTTCTTAGTCTTCTTCTTGTCGTTGTGAAGCAGCAATGGGTGAGGTCGCTGTGGTCTCACACGTGTTTGAGAAAAAAATCATTTTGAGTTTGTCAATTTCGCATTAATAACATTCGTACATTTTTCGTACGAATAAAATTCTTTTATTACCCAGTGCTTCTAACTTCCAGATCACTCATTTATCGATTATGCTTGTGGGGGGGGGCATCATTTGCTTAGTGCAGTGACGCAGGCAAGAAGATCACTCAGTAGATAATCTTCTGGCTATCGATCCACTCGAGTCTCATCTTCCCATCAGTGCAGTTAGTCTGGACGAGGTAGTACACGACTTGCTCGCAGCGCTGAGTGAGGGGGTTGAAACGCATCTGGAAGGAGGTGCGTCATAACTAGGCAATCTAACTTTAAGCAAACGCTCGTGTTTCCTTGGGAACGATAGCCACGATGTCTCGCACAGAGATGCGAGGCTTCACCTGAATGGAGTCCAGATAGTCATGCTGATTCTTGAATAGATGAGCTCACCTCGAGGATATCGGCATTGGTCTGCCAATAGGAATTGCCCTCGACGGGGACGAGCTTCTGAATTTACCGTAGTTCCTTTGGTATTGACAGTGTCGATGAATCTCGAAAGGATGCTGAACCTCAGGAGCGACAGCAAGTGACGTCTCCTGTGACGTATCACGCGAGATGAGTGCCGCGAGAGCGACAAGCAGAGGGAGAGCGAGGAGTTTGGTGTCGAAGGACATCACTGTCCTTCTGAAGCCAGTGCAACTCACTATAAACATCACAGAAAACAAGATACATATTGAAAGCAAGAAGAGCAGAGGTAAATCAGAAATCGTATAGTGAAACATCCTTCTGTCCTCGATCCAAAATGGAAGAAGGGGAGGCAAGCAGCACTCCGATCGAAATAGCGAGCGAATTGGAGAGGCCGTTGCTGTGTACGGAACGGTTGCTAGTCTGCATGATGGATCTCTCGAAATGAAACAGTATCTTCTTCATTCTGCATCTAGAGAAGAAACGAGATTGGGAGTGCACGGTGTTGCCAAAAGCTAAACGGGTTTTGTTTGATGGAAATAGGCTGGCTAGGGGAGATATCGTGGCACGCATACACAGATTTCGAAGAGAGGCAGCTAATCAATTTATCTCATTACATTTTATTACAATTGTCCGCAGTAGCATAATTCAAATTAAGGAAAAAAAACGCATTCAATAGATTGAGCCGAATTCAGAAACCTTCCAAGCACTAAGGTTCCTGAAAACAAGCTTGAAGATGAATATGTAAATTCTGAATACGTAATCGGGCGGTGGAGTAATGGGTATAGCAGAATTCCCTGCATTCCATCCCACAGTTCCTCTCTGATTCGGGGATCGGGAACGAGATCTCTCCTCACGAGGATAGTTGGCAGGATTCATCGGAATAGTGACACTGAATGCAATCGTTTATCAATCGATTGAAGAAACTCACTGCGGAGTGTAGATTGGATAGCCGGTCTGGATGCGCACTCTGAAATAGAGGTTTCTTAATTATTTATGCTTCTAACAGAATCCACCTAGCAAATTGAGGTTGCTGTCTCCTCTCGCTCCACTCAAGACAGCGAGGAAGATCCCAGAGAATGAATCGAAAGAATCCGATCAATAAAACGATTACGCATCCCAAAATAGTGCCTTCCCTATTGCCATCATCACTGTAAAATGAATCAATGGACCCTGTTTGTGATGTAAACTGACGATCGATAAGCGGAGGCTTGATGAGCGCAGAAAAATATAATCAGAAATAATGATTGACATGAACCGATCATCCAGAAATGAGCGGAAGAGTGGTGTTGCGTTGGGATAGAATGTTGGTGGAAATATCGACTGCAGATACTGTAAACAAGTAGCGTAAACACTTTATCGTTCAGGCATGAGTCACAAATCGATTAACACCGCATTGATTCTATGATCCTTGTTACCACAATCTTGGTTCAAAATCAGATGGCTTCACAAACGTACGGAGGTGGAAGCGAGTTAGGAATGTTTGCAATCCACGCAATAATACTGAACTCCCGTCGATGAGTGAGATGTCTCCTTTCTTCTCGAGATTGCGATTCCAGGTAATCGGTTTCGAGAGTATCGAATGTGAAGCTGAAATCATTGAGGAACAATTTTAGCTCGTTTTCCTTTGATAAGTCTTACCTTTCAAGAGAAGGTGAATAACTTCTTTCAGCACAAAGACGAGTATCAATCAGCCAAAATGCAATCACAAGAAGTATCAGGAACAATAAAATGAGGATAAGAAATGCACTGAATATTGTATACTCCGTGATTTCAGGCATTCATTCATTCATTAGAAATGAAAAATGAAGCTATTGAGATGATTCAACTGATTTTTGTGTAAACACACTGATGGAATTCGAATAAACATTTATCGTTGTAGGATTAGTCACCGATTTCAGACAGTTACGGCTCCTGAAATTGATTTCTACTTGCTTCAAAAACATTCTTGTTACATAAGGCGGTGGAGGTGAGGTGGGCGTAGTCGCCCTCCATCCACTGACTGAGAATCCTCGTGGATCAGGAGAGCGGGAACGGGATCTTGCGTGGTAGTTTACAGATTCGATCGGATAATGGGGTCTAAATAAGACAACAATTTGCAAAATATAAATGGAATCTCACTGCGGAGAAACCTAAACGATATTTCAGAGGTAATTGACTTCAAATCGTGATACCTCGCCATTCTCAACTGTAGAGGTCTCTCAGTTGCATCATTTGACCCACAGCAGTGACTCATTGCATAGAATACAATCACAATAAGGATGCCCAACATGACTATTTCCGGAATGTGTTCTCTGAACCAATAGTGAGCGATATGTGGAAAATTAAACATGCCGAACTCTAGCTTATCACGCGCTTCGACCGTATGAGTTAGAAAACCGAGAAGAAATATCACTGATATAACCACCATTGTCAAAGTGTTCGAAGCTGAATCACAGAACAGGCTGTGGATTCAAGACACTGTAAACACACAATCACTGTGTTTCATAAACACTTCATTAGATGAATCACGAATCAATCAATAACAAGTACGGTAAGGATCAGTCATCGCCTGCATCCTGAAAGGAAGATTTTGATATCGATTGTACGAAACGGCAGTCTCACCACATCATCGTCCACTCCATCCGCATCCAGTGCACTCTCTTCGTCCTTCTCGCGGCCGCGTTCCTTCTTTCTGAAATAGATACCACTCATGAACGTTATATTCATATGAATTCAGTTTTGCAAGTGGAAGAGAACAGTGTTTGCTAGTTTCACATGTTCTCTACGCACTGTGATCTCTCGAGCGAGACAGTTAGAGGAACAACTTTCGTGAGGGGCGCTATTGATTTCGGAGCGAATGCTCATGATTTGAGCTCGCATGAGTTCACGCTTGTTGAGCTGTTCAATTGACCAACAACAACTTCATCGTACCTTTTTCCTTGAGGTTTAGCTCCTGGTGGTTCCGCCCTAGGCTGTGGTATGTTATCAGCTCCGACAACACAGAAACAGCAGAAGGCCGTAGCAAGAAGGATTGCGAGAATGACGCATATTGCTATTTGCAGAGCGTACGTTTGAGAGCTGAAAAGAGTTCAAATGACGGTGAGTTCGTCACATTGGCAATAACAATAATCAAAAACAAACGTAGTGAGATCCACATCATCCTTATCCTTCTTCCCCGCGAATACTTGAGCGAAGATTGTGAATAGAAGGCAAATCAGAGGATTCGGCATAGTTAGATCGATGAGAGAGATGGTCAATAAGAGGTGAGATACACGAGAGTGCGCTCTATGATTCAGTCGAGAGAACTGGTTGTGCTCCCCTCACTGTTATAGAGAGAAGAACACACTCAAGAGAGAGCGGGTGTAGTGGCACGATCGGAGTTGGGTTGAGAGAGCGATCGCCTTTCGCGTCTCTTCAGTTGAAATTGCCGCTACTTATCGCATATTGTCCTGTTCCACTTTGATTATTGTAAAGCTTTTGCGTAGAAAAAGCACTACTTTATTATAGAACTAACAAGAAAATAGATTGGCAACCGTTGGATAAGCAAATACCACGGGAAAGCTGCTACACGGATGATAATGACTGGGGTTTACACAACACGGCGGTAATACTAAGTAGACGTGTACTGGGATACTGGTAATAGTATTCGTTCTTCGGAGATTCGGTAATTCCTCTCAATCGTCGACCGCAGCCTGTAAGACAGTCTTTTTAAAGAATCGAACCCATCTCATTGTGACTTTTTCACCCATAGAGGACGACCTAGAAGAAACACCAGATCCCTTTGTTCGTAGGCGGACCCTGGCTCAAATAATGGACGCTCACCACAGCGAGGTAGCAACAGCATTCCGTCAGGGCGCAGCAGGCTCGGACCTTGAGATAGTCGTTGACAGCGTCATTATGCTGTTGCTGCGCGTCGTTTCGTCCCTGCAGATAGGCCGCCTCCACGTCGGTCAGACTGCAATTGATTGATTGTTTACTACTTCCAAAGTAGAACCAAAACCAACATCCTGAAACCTATCAGCGCTTAATGATCTGCATTTTCTAGGATTTTGTTGGTCCCTGGCTAAGGCCAATTTGTCAGTTGGTGAGCTATTTCCATCAAAAATCGTAAGAAAATAGGAGTTGTTGGACAGTCAAAGCCTGACGAAGAGTTATAAAGCATCTCACGGTCTTCTCTGTGCCTGAGTCTGCTGTTGTTGCTGTCTGCGTCGTGCCTTCTCCTCCTCGTCAATGCAGCACATGCACACGATCTGCAATGGCGACCCTTGTGATTCTGGAACTCGACGGCCGATCGAATCCTACATCTCTATCCCGGTAGCCTACAGGCGATAGAGTGCTTTCATAAGCTCACTATTGATAAAGAAACTCCGTAAAAAATGATCATTTCGCTAATTTTCCGGACATCCTACCAAGATATTAGATCCAGGCAACCATACAATCATGGATGTGGAGGGTCTAGGCCCAGGTTTACCAAACTAGATTGATAGTTAAAGGGACTGGGAACTCACAACGAAGACAACGAAGATGGCGACTCCAACGGTGATCGTCAATCCTATCACCTGAGCCCTGCAAGGAACTCCATTCTTATTATCCCTTCCATTATCCTTCCTCCATTCCACATTTCGGAAAAATGAACGTTAAATGCACTCACTCAGTGATTTCTTGAACTGCCATCGCCGCCACCCAGTGGATCGAGAAGAGAATGAGGAAGCGAGAGAGCATCTGGGAAGGGATTTTATGACTCAAGGGAGGGAGAGAGGAGAACAAGGAATGAACTGGGATTCGAACCCATCAACACGAGATGAACTGATGGACACGGAATAGAGCTTTATCGCAGATCGCAGTAAACAAGGAGGCAAAAAATGAATGACCGGAACCACATCAACGATAAGAATATGGGTGAGTCAGCATCAATGAGTGAGATCACAATAAGAAAGCAAGAGATCAGTAATGAATGAGATCGGTAGCTGTTTAGATTCGCCTCCCCACAACATGCTAATGAGGTTGAGGCGGCCGCATAAGGTCAAGGAGGTCCCGAGAGACATTTGCCTATGATTGCGACATCACGGTTGTCGTTAGAGTCTCATGGAGAAATCTGCAGTTATTTAATAATTTGTTGTTTGATTTTCGGGTAATCACTTACGTTGGGTGCCGAGGGAACTGCTGCCGGCTGAGGAACACCGTCTATCCTCCACCCGATATTGCTCGTACTCGAGCAGGGTTGCTGAGGGTCTACCAGCTGCTGCACTGACTGCACCTGCGGCGTTCGTTTCTGTCTCGGGTAGTCGGGAATTTCCTCTATGACAATCTGCTCCTCTTCGAACCGTGCACGATAGGGTTGGACGTAGGACGAGCTGAAAGGTTCACTCCTTCAACTGATTTTTCAATATCTCTAGAGGTTGATTTGGATGCTGCGGTAAAACGCCTTACCGACTGCGGTCCCTTGCTTGCGTGGCCACTGACTGATCGGCTCTCCCGTCTTCATGGCTCTTGCAAGTGAGCAACTTGCAGATTCCCACGAGTATAGCGATGCTGATGGCGACAAAGATCCACACCTCGTACTTGCTGGCCTTCCTGAAGGTTGTGACTTGATAACGAAGTGAGTTGCACTAAGTAGATCGAACTGAGAAATAAGTGAGCGATATCTAAGGGAAATGAACACCAAAACTCGTGCTTGAGCTTTTTTGGTGCCGACGAGTAGAGTAAGAGAAGAACGAGTAAGGTGGAAGAGCGTGACCCATGTTCCCCAAAATGTGCTCACTCACCCATCGGATGCGATTACGGAAGGGACGATAGCCGAGAGAAGAAAAAGTATTGATGGTGCCATTTTCTGAATCGATGGTGAATGGAGATTTACAATCATGAGAAAGCAAGGAATTCCAGGGATGCGAACCCATGAAATAGACAGTTCATTGATCAGCATGTTCAGAACTCTTTATCCAAGAAACGTGACCGATTTATATAATCAACGAGATTAACATGAGAAAGCGAAAAAAGTATAAATCATTTACGTTGACGAGCTCTGCCAGAAAAATGAGTTTAGTTATAAAACGTCTCACTATCGGATTAACTTCGAAATTCGGTCTCAGAAGAGGCCGCACGGAAATTGATTTCAGTACAAGCCAGAGCCACGCAAGTTTGCCGCAACTACCTTCTCCTCTTCTAGAATCTTCTCGATTTCTTCCTTTGTAAGAGATCTGAGTTGCGATGTTTCAAACAGTGAATGAGAAGAACACTCACTCCATGTTAAAAAGCTCCCTGTCCTTATCCAGGTATTCAGTACATTTGTCAACACACTTAGAGAGACAGTGCATGAAGACGAAGAAGCATGCAAATAAGAGTAGGACTAGGAGAAGTTGAACGGGCCAAGGAACTTCTCTGAAAAGATTAGTTTGTTGTTGATGTTCACGTTGGTTACATCCATTATTCTAATCATTGAATAATCGGGAAGCACAGTTCTCACTTCTTTTCGTCCTCATCAGATCCCGCTGCTGACTGACCGAAGAGTAAAGCGAAGCACAGGAGGATGGAAAGAGTACGAGAATGCATCTGGAATTAGATCTTATGAAATATTACATGAAGCACTAGGGACTCGAACCCATTCCGATGCCAACACGACAATGTTTACAGAATCAGTTCATCAGAGAAGAGCCTCTAAGAGGCTAATACAGATCATTGTGATGATTATTTGATTGCTATGATTATTCGAATAGAATACTGATGGGATCGAGAGAAATATTTAAAGCTATTGCAAATACAATCGAATCAGTTTGAGAAATTGATTGCGGACACGAGATTATCAGTGCATTGTGAGAGATAGGAAAATCTCCGGAGATCTTGAGAGGATTGGAAAATGACTGAGACTAAGGCTGATTCTTCTGACTCGCAGACAGATGCTGGTTCTCCAGATTCCTGAACAATATCTCTTCGAGACCTTCAAAACGAGATGGGAAGAGAAGCGCTGCCAGAATGATTGATGCGCCTCTTTCATTCGCCATGTCTCCTTCATCTATCAGAAAGATGAAAGAGAAGCGAAATGAGGTGGCGGATTCCTCATCCAGACAGATTTTGATTGGAATTTGACTAGACTGACTCTCTCTGGGTATTCGTTGCCTGCTTGAATGCCCTAGCGTTGTAGCAGAAGAAGCAGAGTGCAATTGCGAGGCCAATCATGATTAGACCAGTGATGATCATGGCACGAAAGAGGATGCCACTGCAAGAGAAATTTGCTTGAATGCAAATTTAGTGAAAGTAAGGCTATAGGCGCTTCCACGTCAAACGATTTTTTTAAAAATTGAACAGGACTAACTCGCTCTCTTCACTCGCTGCCACAGCTTGAATGCTGAGTAGAACAAGACATATTGCATGGGAAAGTGAAGGAGCCATCTAGAAGAGAGAATTGAGTGAAATCTGAATGAGAGAGAGTTTAAATAAGAAGAATCAGCAGGGACTCGAACCCTTTCAAGAAACAATTATCATAATACACAATGAAAAACATCCTTTATCAAAAAGGTGGCAAAATAGAATGAGCTGAAGCGCGAAAACTCGTAATTGTGCTCTTGAATGAGATCGATGTGGAGATGTAGAAATTGTGAACCGGTTCACTCATGCAAGCATTCATCACACTGCAAATTGCGTAAGAATCTACGATATAAAGCGGGAACAACTAACTTGCTCATAGCTTTCAGCTATTGCTGCATTGACAACCTCCGTTTTCCACCCGATGTTGGGAGAGTCAGTCTCGACTTCCAGTAATGGTTGAGACCGCGCTTGTCGGGGATAATCATCCGAATGGGGCCTGTAATTTCTCACAATCTGTCCATGGTCTACGGAAAGATAAGGGAATTGACTCACTCTGGATCCTCATTGGCAACTCTTTCCTGGTATTGCGCATCTCGTTCATCGAGGCATAACTTGATGAAAACGTAGGCTAAGCAAGCGAGAATTCCTATTATCAGTGCGAAAAATAGGACGATAATCAAGGTAGCTTTGCTGAAAACTTATTGAATAGTTTAAAAGTTGATGGTCGCAACTGACTCGTCTTTGGATATCATGACGAAAACACAATATGATGGGCGCAAAAGCAATCTCCTGAAAAGAGTCATCGTAAAATTTTTGATTGGCTGCAAAGGAATCGGAGGGACTCGAACCCATGGAACAACATGTACAGTGATGAGCTGTCGATGAATCTTTATTCAGAGACAGAAATTATCGAAATATCTTTTTTGCCAACGATCGAGAAAACATAATGCTACAACATCAATAATATTCCAACTCAATGCATAATTTGATCACACAAAAGACGAACAGGGCAAAAATGCCTATTAGCGAATACCCGAATATCAAATTAATTTTTCTAACAATGTTATTTACATTTGGCTCCATTCTCTGACTCAGCATACCGACAACAAGGCCAAGTACGAGAGCAAGCACGATAATACTGAGGAAGACGAAGACGCACAGTGGGGAGATGCGAGTGACACTATAAGACTTCCTCTTAGTTCATCAAAAATATCCTTCCAAGTAGACTCTTTTTGAAATTTGATATGCTAAGTTCAGTAACCAATGTGGTACGAAGGACTAACTGATTAAAGTCGTCCACAGCAACAGATTGAAAGCAGAGAGTCGGTTTGTACAGAAGAAGGAGGAGATACATCTGAAAAAAAAAACAGAATAGCAGCATCGAAGTGCTGTTACCAGGAATGACTAGGGAATCGAACCCATTGATACAATCATTGCGAAACTCAATTGGGATAATAGGTTTATCGAAAGAAGAAAGCATGGCAAGGAATGACAAAAGAATCAGCTCCCTGGAAAAGAGAGATCGTTCGGAACTACCACCGGACAGCAGAGAGATCATTGATATGATTGCAGCATCATTCGATGAAGACTTCGCAGATCGAAGCTATACTTCAGACTGAATCTAGGAATCATACTACATTTTCAGTTCTTTCATCCATAGTCTAGATTGTTAGATAACTCACCGGAGCGGAAGGAACAACGCTAACACTCGATGAACTATCCCCGACTCTCCATCCTATCTCAACTGCTCCAGCAGGCTTGAGCAGCGGTTGTTGTGGAGAGTGCGATCGAGGTTGTCGTGGGTATTCAGTGCCTTCTTCAACTGGGATGCTATCATATCTTTTGTGAGGAACGACTTCGTGAGGGGTGCTGAAGTGGATAAATTCGTCAAGTCAACTGAACGCAACGGTACGACTGATTCGACGGCGTAGCTCTCTGCTGCATTGGATAATCGGGATCTTGATGTACTCCAGGAAAGTCTCCGGATCTGACGAGATCGTTGTTGGCTGTCCTGCGAAAAATGTGCTAATCAGGTGCTCTCATTACTGCACTTACGGATAGATTGATGGCTCCTTCGGAACTTGTCCTTCTATCGCCACCTGGCAACATTTACATAATCCATAGATCAAGAGTCCTAGTAGACCGATTCCGATGACAATATAGATGACGGCTTGGTCTTGTAAACTGAAAGTGGATGCTATCTATGAACAGCATGCTATCATAACGGAACGTACGTCGTAATTGCGAGTGCTGAGTGGAATTGGGTAGAAAATAGAAGAAGGAAGTGCAACAATCGAGCCATCACCTGTAATAGGAAGATCCAAATCATGCACATGATAAGCAGAGGAATGATAGGGAATCGAACCCATCGAACAATAACAGATTACATATTTTAGCGAGTTGATAATTCTTTATACAGAAAATGCGTCAAATAAAGCATGCGATGGAAAATGAAAGCAACAGAAATTTCGAGATGAAGATCTAATATTGCATGTTATGAGATCCGTAAAGTAAAGAGATGAGATATCGGGATGAGATTGCTCGATGGGACGCCAGATCGCTTCAGCTAGTAGTCGGGCATCTGATAATTATTCATTTTTTATGAACTTGAGCACTGTCCGTAAGGAGTAAGATAGCGTAAATACTCACAGGCGCCGACGGAGTGATCGTTCGCTCAGGCGTCCCGATTCTCCACCCGATAACCGGCGATCCTGATTGCTGAACCAGAGTTTGCGGTTGGGGCGGTTGCGACCGAATCTGTCGTGGGTAGTCAGTGCCCTCCTCGACAGGGATACCGTCGTATCTGTGCGTCTTGCGAGGGCTGCTAAATGATTAAATTTCATCCAATTAAAGTCCTAAAGCAATACCTTTGCCGCCTCGCTTGATGTTGGGGTGAGCAACTCCTATCTTCGTCGTAGTCTCTGGGTCTTGGGCAAGGAGGGGGTTGTCGTGGATAATCATCCACTTCTTCAATGAGAACACCGTCATTGTCGTCCATTCGTGCGCGATAGTTCAGTTGTGGACTGAAATTACGAGATTGTAGTCATCTATTCACTTACTCATATCTACCAACGCACGATACAGCACGAAAAAAATAGATTTGATGGTTTGATCAATTATGGTGGCTCACCTATTGTTTGTCACTCGCCGCACTGGATCCTCCGGGAAAGCGGCCATGCTACACTTGCAGCATACATAGATCATCATCGAAATAAGAAAGAAGACTAGAAATCCCACGAAGAATCCTCCCGTGTCACTGCAAATGCGACATTCAGCATAGGACCAATGATCTTTCAAACGTACCCGCTCATTTTGCTGAATATGGAGTATTGCGATAAAAATGTATGCAAGAGTCGAGACTTTCTACCTGCTAAGCAGCTACCTGTAAAGTCCTTTGCCTGAAATTGTATCATTGGAAGCAAGAGGTGACATAGGGTAGTTGACCCATCGTTTGAAGTCAATCAGAAAACCATAAAACAAGCCAGCTTTATACAGAAAGCGTATACTTCAAGATTAACACCTGAGCGAGAATATTTGAGCAAATACAATTGAAAACCTAATCGATATCGATAAAAACAACGCGTAATTACTTTGGGAGCCGAAAAAAACTAACAAGAACTACGAAAATATACGTTCGTTGTAGGATATAGCTGCTAGTCGTCCTCGAACTGAAATTGATTGAAGTGAAGCAGGTTGAGTTCATTCAACTGTTTCTTCGTGAATACCCAAAAACAACCAACCTGAGGAGCGGATGGTGCTGCTGAGGCGGAGGCGACGCTCCATCCTATGGTCCCGATGTCTCTCGGGACGGGCATGACCTCCGGCTGTACAGGATGGGGATGGAGAAGATCGCGGAACTCCGCCTCAAGTTTAATTGAAGCTTAGATATGAGAACAATGAAAGATTGCTTACCGCCAATGGATCCGGTAGCCTCGGAAGCAACGGAACGAATCGAGGGGCGCGGGATTGTCTACTGTTATGGAGAGGCTCTGAGACAACCACACCGACGGGGTAGGTTTGGCTGCAAAAAAACAGAGATACTTGTAGAGTAGAAGTGTGTCTATCCACGATTCATCCCCGACAAACAACCCTACGTTTTTTTTTCGTTTTTTTTTCGTTTTTTTTGAAGCACATCTATTCTTCCCGGGAACTCCACAAGTACCGAAACAGATGCCTGTACTCAAAGGCAACTCACCGGCTATTCGTTGACGTCCGATCATCGTCATCATCGCAGTCGAAGCAGTGGAGGAACTTGCACAGACTGTAGCTGCAGATGATGACCATGAGAAACCAGATTGAGAGGATGATGGTCAGCACGACTCTGCAAAGAAAATTAGTTTAGTTTTTAGGCAACTTTCCTTGAGTGAAGGACGCATAACAGATTTAGAGATCCAGAAAACTCTTATTCTTTAATATTGTAATTAGCAACATTACTCACCCATCGTCGCCGCCCATCGCTGAGACAGAGTGGAAAAGAAATGATAGGAGAAGAATGTAAACTGGCAATCGATCCATTGCCTGAAAGGAGAATTGGCTGAAAGAGGGCATATTGTTTCAGAGATAAATCATTGGGAATTCGACCCATCGTAGTTACGGAATTTCACGTAATCGATAAATCTTTATGCAGGAAATGAGAAGAAACACTGCACAAAAAAATGCCATGCAGATTCAAACACATATTCATGGCAAGGATCACTTTGGAAACCCGGACTGCAAAATACGCGAGATCATAGAAGAAGGCGATTAGGATATTAATCGTCATCGGCCTGAAAATTCATCATTTCTTCGAGCTCGGCGGCTCCCTAACTAACTTCAGGAGGCGCGGAGGGTGCAACATCCACTGCAGGAGCTGCGGCCCATCCAATGCTGGCCGGCACGGGCTGCACTGGCTGCAGCAGCAGTTGCTGCTCTCGCAGCTGCAGCTGCTCCTGGTCGGGCAGTCGAGGATGCAGAGGAACGAAGCGAGCAGTGGATTGGCGAGGATAGACGACCACGTCGTCTGGGTCGTCGGTAGGGCTGAAATATTCAGTTTTGGGTATTATTATTGTGGAATAAAGTGCGCCAAACTCTATTGGAATGAAAAATCGAATTTCTAGGAAAATCTGACCAATCGTTGGTCGGTTCAACCTGATCATCGAGTTCACAACAATGATCACATCTTCCACTTCTACAATCACTATTTAAACGGAAGAGAACTGCGCAGACGAAAATAAGTATCAATAGCCATACAACTGGATCATAAAATCTGAAAGTTTTCATTATTTGATGGAAATTGTTAAATGAGAACTCACATGTTTCCGTTGCCAGCCGAAACGGTTTGAAAAATACACGATAGGATAAGGAAAGACTGTAATCGAAACATCACCTAAAAGTTCTGAAAATCTGAAACAGTGTATTAGGAACGCAAGAGGTATTGAAGGGAATCAAGCCCATTATTGAATGAATAGACGAAATGTCAGTGTGAAATACTTTATTCAGAATGCAAATAGCAGGAAAATCAGGTTTGGTCGATCAAAATAGTTCTTCGAATGCTATTGATTCATCGGCATTCGGTAACCCGTAACGATTCACATATTCGTGCGTTTTGACGACCTCAACCGTCTTCGCTCTGTATAATGTTTTATAATGAGATTGCATCGGATTCTTCTCTGCCGATTCATAACACTATCTTACCTCTGGCGCAGAGGGCTTAGCTGCAGGCGCGTCGACAGTCCATCCAATGAGTGGTCGCTCCGGTTGCAGCTGCAGCTCCGGCTCAGGCAGTCGTTGATGAAGCGGCACGAATCGAGCACGTCGCTGTTTAGGATACGCAGCTCCCACTGGCGCAACCAACTCGTCGAGTTCTTTCTCTTCACGGGGAGAAGATGATGGGCTGAATGCGTTCTTGATCAACAAATGTTTTCTGGGCCAAATGTATGAAGCCGCTTATTTCTCACCGATTGCTCCTAGCCGCTGGTTCCTATTCATCATCCTCCTCAAAATCAGATGGAAGGCAACAACCATCACGGACGCAAGTAAAACATTTGTAGATCAGGTAAATACCGAACGAGAAGAAGATAAAAGCTACTAAACACCATCCAATCGTCTCAATTCTGGAATAATATCATCAAATAGACTTTGAATCACACCTCACACTGGAACTTTAGGGCCGAATTTCGCTGATACTGTTCCAATAAAGAAAGAAATGGATAGAATAACAAGATTAAGTTGCGTCATAGCCTGAAATCGTTTTATCTGAAAGATAACATTGAATGAATAGGAATGGTGGGGAATCGAACCCATAGATCGGTGTGGCCGAACATTTATTGACATCGAAAATCTTTATTCAAAACATTCTACCTGAAATGCAGATTGTAAATCATTTTAAAGCGTTTCTATGAAATGTCATTTGCTAAACCGTGAAGTATATCGAGGCTAAATTGACAATAGGTCAACCACACGTTTTGAAATTAGATAACATTCTAACCTAGAAAATGATTATTGCAGCGAAATACTGCACTGAGCAAGGATCGGAACAGACGTTCAAGGCAAGATCACCTATTCCTCTACGGACGTGTATGGAGGCGGAGGATCGTAAGGCGCTGACGGCATCACAACAGGAGAATAATCGATTGCATTCGGGGTGGGATGCTGCACTGGCTGCATCTGCGGCTGCGCCTGTCGGGGCTGCGTCCGAGGCATGGGCCTAGGTTGCGATCTAGACTGGGGTCGAGATTGTGCCCGAGAATGTCGCCGAGGGTGCGATTGTCGATCTGTGACCACAACCATGTGAGGATCACCGAAGAGACGCCTCGAGCGTAGCTCACGATGAGTTTCATTTCTCCTGCAATGCGAATATTGCTAGTTGAGTACATTGAAGTTCAATAAAGAAAATATTTTTTAAAAAATAATTGGAAATGCTTACCAATTGTTTGCCGGCTGAACCTGATCATCTAGTTCATAGCAATGATCACATCTTCCGCTTTTGCATTCTTGGTACAGTCGAATAAGCATTAAACAGACCGTAACTAAGAACAAAAACCACATAAATCCATCATCGAATCTGGATAGATGCCGTTCAGATCAAAATTACCGTATTTATGCACTATATACTCACATGCCTCCCTTATTCGCCTTGACAGGTTGAAAAAGGAATGGGAGTATAAGGAAGGATTGATGTAATCGAATCATTGTCTGCAGTGCGTGAGCATCTGAAAGAGTTCATTAGAATCACGGGCTGAAAATCTGTTCAATAAAAATAAGAAACGCAAGAGGAATGGAAGGGAGTCGAACCCATCGAGTGGCTTAGCGTACCATCTCACATCATGCGAAATACTTTATACATTGTTGATGAGTGAGATCATGTGCAATTAGTCATTGAATTATGCCATAGACGGAGGCCAAACTTCATAGAAGTCAGTGATAATGAGAGAAGATAAATGAAGTCAGAGGTCTTCAATCTGGAAGTTGCTGATTACTTCTACCTATCCTATTCGAAATCACTCACTTGAGGAGCCGAAGGAGTGACCACTTTCCATCCGATAGTGTTGGGTCTTGGCTGTTGGTTGTGGATAACTGGTTGCGCCCTCTGTTGTCTAGGGTAGTCCGCTTCTTCGTCGATGACTGCATCGGATGACGTCATCGCGTCGCCTCTTCGAAGACGACGACGGGATCGAGGACTGGAAATTGATGATGAGAAGCGATTTTCTGATTGGAATGCATGGAAGTGCCAAAAAACCCACAGTTGATCACTGTAGTTGATGCCCGAAAACGATAGTCTCTCACCTAGTCTGCGGTTCGTCACACGATCGCAGACACTCTCTGCAGCACAAGTAGACAACGTACAGAACAGCGAAGACCACGACGAATAATGAGAAGAGAAATGCATAGATTGATCTGGAATGAACGCCATTTTTTTCCAAGCACTGCTCTGAAAACATCTTCCGAAGTCATTCAAACCGAATTTCGAAATATCAAAATAAGACTCACAATTGATCGCTCTTTTTCGCGGAGACTGAATGATATAGTGAGAACAGTATAATAGTGGAATAAGTTAGTTGACCCATTGCCTGAAACTGAAACCTGAAATGTTCGGTTTGAATAAAAAATAAAAGATTGTCTGAAAGTATTTATTGAAGGGATCAAGGAATGGCAGGGCATCGAACCCATAGATTGGAGGGCAGAACATTGCGCGAAATCGAAAATCTTTATTCAACAAAGTCTACCTGAAAATACCGATGGTAAATCATTTAAAGCTGTTATGCGTATCTTTGACATGTAATGAACTAAACCGTGAAGCATATTGGAGCCTAATTTTACAAACAAATATACCATTATCATTTTTGGCCTATAAAATATGTATTGCAGCCAAAATGCGAGAGGGAGCAAAGATCGGAAGACAAAGCAAGAGTACCTATTCCTCTACGGACGTGTATGGAGGCGGAGGATCGTAAGGGACTGTCGGCATTACAACAGGAGAATAACCGGTTATATTCGGGGTGGGATGCTGCACAGGCTGCATCAACGGCTGTCGTGTCTGCGTTCGAGACTGTGGTCGAGGTTGCGATTGTCGAGGGTAATCTGTGACCACAACCATGTGAGGATCTCCGAAAAGAGGCCTCGAGCGTAGCTCACGATGAGTTTCGTTTCTCCTGCAATGCGAAGAGAGATTGACCGGATGAGCTTATTCAATTCAATTTTTTAAATCTCAATTTGGATAGTAGTAAACCCACCAATTGTCATGCTGTCTTGGTGCTGGCGAATCCGATTTGCACAAAAGGTAACAGCATTTGCACATGCCGAAGAGAATCGCAATGACAAAGAAGATTAGAGCTTCGGCCAAATCTCTATCGCTCCTGAATTTGAAAATTGAAACAGCGAGAGGCCGTGATCGATCGGTGTCAGTCATTCAAAGTACTCACTTGGATGATGCTGCCACCAACTGTGGGAGTGTCGAGAAGAGAATACACAATTGTAGCAATTCGGTCATTATCTGAAAGTTGGATTGTCTGAAAGTGCGTTTCGGAGAAATGGAGAAATGGAAGGGAATCGAACCCGTGGATGGAAAAGGCAGTAAATTATTGTATCAAAAAGCTTTATTCAACATGTTGTTGCTCGAAAATGGCAATGAAAAGATGCAGAGCTATGAGCTGTCATGAACTAAACCGTGAAACATAATTTTGCAATACAAGCAATTGCACGTTCCAGTAATAAATTCCCACCTGAAAAATTGCTACAGCTAAAAAATGACACTTTAAAATGGCCGCGAAAGACGTTCAAGTGAAGGTATTTGCACCTATTCGAGTAACTTAGGTCAAACTATACGGAGGCGGAGGATCCTGGGGAGCCGACGGCATGACTACGGGAGAGGGACTTCTCCAGTCGAGCGAGTTCGAGTCAGACGGCTGCGATGGCTGCAGAAGCTGCTGTTGTGACCGAGGTTGCGCTTGGCGAGGATAATCTACGACCACAACAGTGTGAGGATCTCCAAAGAGGGGTCTGGAACGCAGCTCCCGATGAGTTTCGTTCCTCCTGTAGAACAACATTTTTTTTTCCATTTTCCCATATTTTGTAAAATCAAAACTTGAGGAAAATTGTTTACTCACCAAGAGTTAGTTCTTCTTGTTCCACTCGACTCAGAATGATAGACTTGCCAACAACCCTTGCACATTCCGAAGATAATTAGAATGATTACGCAAAAGACGAATTCAGGCCAAGACACTTTGTTTCTGTAAATTTTTTCAATTATTGCTGAAGAAATGCAACCGTTTGGTATAAATTTACTAATCATACGAAACATACTGGGGCAAATCACTCAGAACATATCAGAACATACGAAGTACTCACTTGTATCGATACGCTGATACCAACTGTGGCAGTATCGAGAAGAGAATGCCCAATTGCAGTAAGTCGGCCATTATCTGAAAATAGGATTAACTGAAAGTACGCATTGGAAAAACGAAGAAATGTCAGGGAATCGAACCCATGGATTAAAATAACATTGCAAGAATGTGGGTTGGATTGTGGCTTTATTCATCATGATGATATTCGAAAAAGGCAATAAGTGAAAATAAATCAATTAAGATCTGTGAAGCATTTTACGGCGTGTCGTTTCTAACCTGTGTGTATCGGAGGATTAGATTACAATAGATACAAATATACATAATAGACAAGTTCATCAGTTTTCGATCTAGAAAATATTCATTGAAATGACCAGTTACGAGAAAACTTGATGCTAACTTCGTCTCTACCTGTCTAGCTATACGGAGGAGGCGCGTCAGTTGCAGGGATGTTCCAGCCGATTCGGTTGCAGCCAATCTGATGCTGCGAAGAAGTGTGCGGCTGCGGCTGCAGCAGATGCTGTTGCTGCACCGACCGAGGCGGCTGATGGGGATAGTCCGCGGCAGCTCGATAGACTGGATTTCTGTTGGCGATGGATGAGTCAATCGGACGCTCGTTTTCCCTGCAATTCAGAAGTAATCGCAAGGACTCAAAATATTATCGATTACCTTCTCTGGACGTGGTTCAATGTCTCGGGATTAGCGCATATACAGGCGCAGCACATGTAGAGAATACCGAGCAAGGCGAGAGCAGTGAGCAGGTAGAACGCGTTCAGAACGAATTGATCTTCGTTTCTAGAGAATAATTGATTGATGTCTTTTTTGTTGTTGAAAATTTCAGAACTCACATTTTGAATGCTGATACTGAATGAAGAAAAAGTGAGAGAACAAGAAATAAGCTCTGTATTTTTATCATCGCCTGAAAATATGAGTATTACCTGAAATCATGCATTAGAATGAGAGAAATGATAGGGAATCGAACCCTTTTGAAGACACATCTAGATATGCGAACAGTTGAAAGCTCTTTATACAGATAACATGAATGGTGTCACATAGAATAGTAAAACTAAGTTCGATGCACGTAAGTGTTTGGCAAGAGTATAAGCTTGATTATGATGAAAAATCTCATGGAGTTGAATATGAATGTCAGAAATCTCGTAAACCAATCGTTGTACAGATACGCGAGGCAGTAATAATCTAAGGAATGTATATTTCTACGATTTGGAAACTTCTTCATAAGCCGGCGGTGGCGCGCTCTGAATAACATCGATTGAGCTGATAACGGTAAAGGATAACTAACCGGCACTACACTCCATCCGATGGTTCCTGCTCCGTTGATCGGCTGCGGTTGCTGTAGAACATGTTCATCCGGAAGACGTTCATGCAGAGGGACGAATCTCGTTCGAGGACTGCTCTGAGACTGGATGGGAGCCTGTCGGGGATAGTCAGCAGTCAGGGGCTGCATCTCCAGCGTTCTGCAAATGCTGTGAAAAATATCGACCTCATCTTCTATTTGCTATCGTGGTAAGCCACGAAAAGAAGGTTTCAGTGAAAACTATGTCACAGACAGTAATAAGTAGACAATATGCGTATCGAAACAAGAACGTACTGCTGTCGTTGATCTTGCGTCCTTGCCGACTGGTGGGTATCCTTCTTCGGCTGATATTTGTAGCAACAGACGCAGAGGATTACACAGACGATAGTCATGATTAGAAGGATGATCGACGTGTGAATGAGACCGACGCTGGAACAGATCGCGATTCTTTTACGAGCTCAAGCTTACGCGAATTCGAGTTGAGGATGTTCGAAAACACGTACAATTTTTCGTCAGGTGGATCGAATTCTGTGTGCTCCTTCTCCACAGTCGCACAGCACTCCCACTCACAACATTTCTCGGTCGGAGGACAGAGCCAGGCGAATTCATTGGCACTGAACATTGATCACCCCAGTGGAGAAGAGTACTGCTCACATCGTGCCATTCGAGTTCTTCACTATGATTTTATTATCGACAAGTTCACTCCAACTGTTCGGTCTCTTCTTTCCAATCAAGACGACTTCAGAGAGACTTTTCTTGCACCTGAAATGAATTAATCTTGTTCAAGCGTTCTAAGAAGTGCTAATACGTGATCATGGTCGATACGTTGCAGAGAGTGAAGTTCGATGGATCATTGACTGCTGAGAACTGGGCACAGTCAGTTTCATTCTCGCCTTCAGGAAGATTGTCGACTCCCCAGAAGTACGGAATTGAACCGATTCTGGGAATAAAACCGTTCAATAATGTCAAGCTAGAAGAAATCGAGGCGTCTTCAATACATGGTATCATTCACACAGTTCAACTCCGGAGTAGCGCTATTGAGGAAATGTCGAATATGAAATCAACAAATCTTCACACTCACATCACTGCTGCGAATTCATCCTTGATCGCCACTTCCTCATGGTCTCCAGCATAACCAGTAACCGTCCCTTTGATTAGCTTATCGAAAAGGTCACCCTTCTTCGTATCATTTCCCTGAACACATGTTATTCTCCAGAGCATCATAATTACTTTCATCGCGCTGCCTGACCTTGTCCTTAACTTCGTCAAGATACGCTTTGAGAACGTCCATTTGATTCACAACGTCTCCTTTCTTGTCATATCTCGGACGAAACCCGTAGTCCTACAACAGTGCTTGTATTTGGATGCTAATTATTGATAATGTATTCACCTCATAGTCAAATATCGCCTTCGAGGGCACTCTTGGATCTCCAGGGAAGAGCGTGTCCCTGACGAGTTCTGTTGTGATCGTAGGGCTCTCACGCGTCGATGGCTGACTGGATGGAGCAGCAGTAGGACCACTTCTCGTCATGTATCCGCTACCGTACCCGCCGCCTCCCCTGAATCAAGATACCGTAACCCCACCGTAATCTCTACCGTACCTGTAGTAGGTGTGCGTCTGCATAACTACGTAGGTATTTCCATAGTATTGATTGCTCCAGCTCCTCCCTGCTGATCCGTAGTCGGGTTTTGCTCCAGTAGAGCGATAGCCTCCACTCGATCCATACGAGCTGCTGGATGAACCGTAGCTCGATCGGGATGATCCTCCACTGCCTCGTGAGGATGATGAGGAGTAATGGGTCCGTGAGCCACTGCTGCTTCCGCCCCATGAAGACTTGCTGCCGCTGCTGCCTCTAGAGCTGCTGCCGCGACTACTCGACCGACTACCACTACTGCCGCGACTGCCGCTGCTACCACCTGAGGATGAATAAGTGAAACTGCGGCATTTTAATAAAAACAAATTAAGAAAATGAAGAAGGGAAAGCACCTCGTTTCGTTTCCACGCCGTCGTCGAGTAAAATCGCGATTATGAATGAGAAGAGTAAGATTCTGCACGAAACCCGTAACATCCTGCAAGAAGATTGATTGGATAGGTCCGTTAGGACATCTAAGGTAAGTCAGGAATCAGAGGGAATTGAACCCTTTGGAGAAACGTGGCTCATAAGTTCGACAAAAACTTTATCGGCGTCAGAAATCGCGATCACAGCCATGAAGGAAGGCATGAATAGATTCGAAAAATTGTAGTCGATGCTCGTGTTGTTGAGTATAAACCGTGATTATGACCGTATACGGAAATGTCATGGCAGTTTAGTAGTAGTATAGCTAAGAAAAACAGTGAATCGAGACAAAATATGGTATATTTTTGCTATTTGATAGCCTCTTCATAAGCAGGTGGTGGTGTATTCTGAATGCAATCCATTGACGATCCAACCGTGAAGTAGAACTAACCGGCACGACACTCCACCCTACGGTCCCTCCTCCATTGAATGGTTGCGGCATCTGCAGAATAGGCGGCTGCATTGGCTGCGGCTCTTCCGGCAATCTCTCATGCAACGGGACGAATCTCGCTCGAGGACTGCTCTGGATGGGAGCTTGTCGGGGATAGTCCGCTCTGAGAGGCAGCATTTCCACCGCTCTGCAATCGTAAATATTCAAAAATCGTGATGAAATAACTAATAGAATGAAGTAGTGCTGCGCACAAAGTTTATGGCCTCTCATTTTCCCATGTTTTCTCGCTTAGTCTGACCGGCGAGAGCACTCGAAAGAAGAACTCGAAAGAAGAAATATCTCACTGATGTCGACGCTGCGGAGTTCTCGCCGTTGGAATGTAATCGCTCTTCGGCTGGAATTTGTAGCAGCAAAAGCCGAGGAGTACGCAAATGACCGCCATTACAACGAGGGAAATGGAGGAGTGAACGACGGAAACGCTGGAATGAATCGGTTTGTTGTGAATCTTGAACAAAACACGTACAATGATGCATCTGGCGGATCGAATTCCGTGTGCTCCTTCACCACAGTTGCACAGCATTCCCACTCGCAGCAGAACTCGGACGGAGGACAGAGCCACGCGAAGTCTTTCACACTGGAAATTGATGATTGTTTGAGAGTAGACAATCCGGAATGAGGAGAAACAGGCCTCACATCGTTCCATTCGCATTCTTCACTACGATTTTATTGTCGACTTGATCTCGTCCGAAATTTATCTTCTTCTTTCCGAGCACGACAACTTCAAAGAGGCTCTTCTTGCATCTGAACTGAACTCGTCATTTTAGATTTCTCAAAAGGTTCGTACGTAATCATGGCAGATACGTTGCAGAGTGTGTAGTCCGAGCGGAACTCATTGACCGCTGAGAACTGAGCACAACCAGTCTTCTTCTTGCCCTTGGGGAGGTTGTCCTCTCCCCAGAAGTATGGAATCTCGCGGACCCTGTCAAGAACAATTTTGTAGCAAGTTCTGCGATGCTCATTTTCACTGAGTAGCAACTCTAATATGGGCAAATTTGGATAGGACAGGACCCTTGCAAACTCACATCACTGCTGCAGACTCGTTCTTGATGGTCACTTCTTCGTCGACTCCTGTGTGAGCATCCAGTGTTCCTTTCATCAGCTTCTCAAGCGGGTCATGTTTCTTCGTTCCGTTTCCCTGAACACTTTCACTAAGTCAAGGTATCACTAAGCGACAATAGCCTCACCTTATTCTTCTCACCCGCAAGATAGGCTTTAAGGACATCCAGTTGGTTCGATACATTCCCATCCTTGTCAAATCGCGTTCGGAATCCATCGTCCTGCAAATGTGTCCCTTTTTGCTGTTGATACTGCACCAATTATTCCGTCAGATCAGTGGAAACTGAACTAACGTCGAAGTCGAAGATAGTCTTCGATGGAACTCTCGGATCTCCAGGAAACAGTTCCTCTCTGACAATCCACGTTGTCACCGTTGGACTATCACGAGTGTAAGGTGTAAGGATGGGAGTAGTGACACCAGTCCTCGTCAGGTACCCTCTACCGTACCACTCGCCGCCCCTGATTCAGGATACTGTAGCCCTACCTTACTCCATACAGTACCTGTAGTATGTGTGCGTTCGCACCACGGTGTACGTGTTTCCATTATATCGATTGCTCCAGCTCCTACCGGAAGATCCATAGTCGGGACTGCTCGTTGACACTCCGTCGTTGAGGAGAATGAAGAATGTGAAGAAAGAAAGAGGACACGAAACCCGTAACATCCTGCAAGTAGATTGATTGAAAAGAACCGTTAGGACACCTAAGGTAAGTCAGGAATCAGAAGGGAATTGAACCCTTTGAATGAACAAGAAACATTGAATGGACTCGAAATATTCTTTATCAGTACATGTGATCGTGATCAAAGCCGTGAAGCATTCTAAATACTCGTGATGTTGTCTAACCGAGAAAGTTCTAATCGTAAAGCATAAGAGTTGAGAATCATCGTACTACAGTTTGAATAGAGTTACGCGTACAGCCCTGCATGGAATAATACTCTAGTGAATGTCACTTACAGTGGGATCGAATACAATAGTAAGAAAAACTGACAGGTGAAATAGATCCGTCTACGGTTGATAGGCTGGAGGAGGGCTCTGAGAGACTTCTTCTTTATGACAGGTAACAAATAGCTTCTTACCGGGCTTCTCCTCCTTTCATAGATTGCTACATGCGGGTTAGCCGGCGGATTGGTTGGCGAAACGGACTGTGGCCTGCATGGCCGTGCTGGATTACGCGGCGGCTTCGGAAGCTCGGCTCTCAGGGGTTGCATCTCGGCTGCTCTATAGTGGGTTTGATCGCATATATTCTAAATCTATCTCAATGCTGAATGACTCACTGTTCTCTCGGTTGTCTCTCTGTCTCTCTTGCCATGTCTACGAACAATCGTTTCAGAGCAATTCCAATACATGTAAACATAACTGCGATGATTACTCCGAATCCGATGATGGCAATCCACATGTGAACGTTTTTCTTACTGAAAGAAGTTGTGTTAGTGAGATGTTTTATGTTCAATACAACTCATAAACACTTGATGGCTTACAAGTATTCATCGGGTCGTTGGTATTCCGTGTATTTCACTTCTACTGTAGAACAGCATTCCCATTCACAACATCGATTAGAAGGAGGACAGAACCACACGAAAGTATCAGCCCTGAAATCGTTCCCAATACTTCGGACATTAGGCCTATCCCTTACTCTTTCCCATTCGAAAACTGCACTGCAACCTTCACATCAATCCTTCCAAGTATTAGATATCTTTCACCGGCTCCGGCGAGCTTAACCAGCGTAGTGTTCCCTCTCTTGCCAATCACAGTAATGTCAGTGAGGCTGCGTTGGCATCTAAAGGTCTTAACGTCCAAATAGGTTAGAAGTCCAGATTGCTCACGTCCTCAGATAAGCCGTATTGCAGCATTGATCGGCCCATGTGGGGATATGTTCAAGTCCCCAGAAGTAAGGAGTTGAACCAATACTGAAAATCAGACAATTTCACAGATCGGACTCAGACAACGACAGAGTATATGTAATTATGAGAGCAGATTTGTTTAGTTTTCATTCATTACTATTGAGTGCTGTCGAGAATTCAACTCACATAACTGGTTTCCGCTCGTCTTTAATGGTCGCGACTTCGTGTTTCACCTGAAAAACATCGATGATCTAGGGTATAAATTCAAAATGCTCGTTTCGTCGGTAAGCGAGCACTTGAGTCACCGGCGGTTGTAGCAAGCTATCTGATTCAGGAATCTTTGTCCCTGGCTCAACATTGCCTTCCATGTCATATCGCAACCGCTGAGAGTTGTTCTGAAATTGTCTCTATTTTCGAAAGTAATTTTTTTTAAATCATCGAAATGACCAGACCATTCAAAGACTTACTTCAAGACGGAAAATTTCCTCGTTCGGCTTCCTGAATTTGCCCGGGAACAGCATATCTTTGATCATTTGTGAAGTAACACTTGGAAGCTCAGTCCGTTGGTAAGTATCAAAGGGATACCCTAGTCGCAACTTGCAGTTGCCGTCGATTCGACATCCGCCGTCACTGAACGGAAACAATATCATTTCATTACATTTTATTGATTTATTGAACTACCGTACCTGTAAAACGAGTCCGTTCGAGTAGCAGTGAAGTGGCCACCGAAGTATCGATTCTTCCAACTGTGTCGATCCTCTGTACTACCCTCGCTTTTACTGCTGTCGTCTGAAATGCTTTCTGCTCCGTCAGATGTATCAAAAGGAAAGTGAACTGTTCAAAAACTCACATAACAGGGACGATTTTGATGCACTATTCGCAACGGCTTTATCGTAAAGAAGAAGAACTATCATTAGGTAGAATAGTAGAATATCGAAAGAGATTCTCGCCATCCTGCAAAGAAACTGAATATCTCAAAGGAGATAATTGAGGAAATGCGTCTGGAATCAACAGGGAATTTAACCCAATCAGAGAAAAAAGGACATGGAATGCTCGTATATGAATCTGCTTTATCAGAGAATCCGTAGGGAATCGAGATCATGAAGGGATAGAAAGGCTAACGAATTGAGAGCTATGACATTCAGCATCATTATGGTAGAAATGTTACGTTACACAAATCGTTTGCGCTTACCATCGATCGAATGTGTAAACAGACTAACAAGACACTGGCAGTAAGGCAATCTTCTCTACGGTTGGTAGGCTGGAGGAGGGCTCTGAAAGATGCAAATTTCACAGAAAATGTAATTTCTCACCGGAGATCGTCTCCTCGTGTATATTGCCACCGGCGGATAGGCAGGCGGATGCATCGGCGTTACGCGTGGTTGCGGAGCATTATGCCGTGGCTTTGGGTATTCGGCTCTCACAAAAGGCCGCATTTCGGTCACCCTGAATGATTGCAATCCTATTCATTTGTTCAGATGCTGAATCTTCCCAATGGTAAACGGAATAGACAAATCTATCTCAATGATGATGCAAAACTCACGGTGCTCTGGGATACTGTCCTTCTCTCGCTGTTGCCTTGTGCTTGTATAACCGTTTCAAAGCAATGCCAATGCATATAATCATGATTGCAATGACTGCGAAAAACCCGATGATGAGAATCCACATGTGAACACTTTTCTTACTGAAAGAGAACACTCGTGACAGCAGGTCAATACTTGTAGACTTGCAAGTCCTCATCGGGTGGCTGATACTCCGTGTATTTCTCTTCAACAGTGGAACAACATTCCCATTCACAACACCGATCAGAGGGTGGGCAGAACCATGCGAGAACATCGGCACTGCAAACACTTTTGCTGCTCAAATGATTCATCAGATCTATTCTCACTCTCTTCTGTTAGGAAACTCGACTGCAATGACATCTTCCTTCACGTGAGCCTCTCCATAATTGCCCATTTTCTCCAACCAAGTTTTCTCTCTCTTTCCGATAACAGAAATTCCGCCGAGACTCCTCTGGCATCTACAAAGCATAATTACTATTTGAACCTGTGTAATGATAGCTCACTTTTTCAGCGAACTCGGATTGCAGATAGTAAACTTTAAATCAGAATTCACTGGTGAGATAGAATCACAATAATCGGAATGAGGTAGGTTAGCTTGTCCCCACAAGTAAGGAACCGAGCCAACACTGGAAATCAGCTATTTGTTGCATGATAGTCGATAATTCAACTCACAGCACAGATTTTCCCTTGTCTTTGATGGTCGCGACCTCGTTACCCATCTGAGATATCACTTTCGGTGAACTGTTATCTAAGTTTTCAGCTCGACAATAAAATGAGCTGAGATAAGTATTGGATCGATTCACCGATCCTTGCAGATGACTCTCCGTCTTAGGCAGCAATCCCTTTCCCGCCACGTTTCCTTCCATGTCGTATCGCCATCGAAGCGGATTGTTCTACAAGGATCCGCATTTTTTTGAAGTATAAGTTCTCTCATGCAATGGCGATACGACAATGGCGCGATCAATCGAACAACACTCACTTCAAGGTGAAAAATCTCCTCAGACGGCTTTCTGAATTTACCAGGGAATAGCACGTCTTTGATCATCTCAGAAGTCACTGTTTGAATCTCCGTCGGCTGATAGGAGGATCCATTGTTGCATGAGTAGACGCTACCACATCCACCGCCACTGAATGACAGAAACAATAATTTTCACTTTACTATAAATGAGGTACCCGTAAAATGTGTGCATTTTTGTTTTGACGAAGTTGCCTCCGTAGTATCGACTGCTCCAGCTGTGTGGATCCTCGGAACTCCCTTTACTTCCGCTTCTGCCATCTTAATTGATTATTTTCTTGCCAAGAAAGAATAAGGAAAGGTTTCCCATGAAACGTCTCGTGAACGAATACTGACCTAATCGAGACGATTCGAATGCTCGTTCCGCATCATCAATGTCGTAGAAGAGAAGCAGGATGATGAAAGAGAGCAGAATAACTGAATTCAGAGAGACAATCATCCTGAAATGGACATTCGTGAAGCGATTGCGCTATGAAAGAGAAGGAATCAGGAATCGGTAGGGATTATGACCCGTTTGAAGAGAAAGAAGGAAGACATGGTTATACAAATATCTTTATCGTGAGAGCATAACGGAAAAACAAATGTACAGATTAAGGCTTACTACTCGCATTTCTAATCGTTGCTACCTAGAAGTTTGTACACAAAAAATGGAATGATTCGTCGAGTTCGTTCAAAATTTGGCAATTAATTGCTTGACTCTCGTTGCCTAATACACACCGTGTGACACATGCATACTGTTTGTCATTGTTGGTATACCTTGCAATTGAAAGGGAAAATATTGAATTGAATCTAACACAACTGGATTCTCTCTCATTTCACGTCTTCATAAGCCGGAGGCGCGCTCTGAAAATAATTTCCATTGTGAAAACTCAGGGGCCTTCTAACCGGAGTGGCGGCAGGTGCGGCATTCCATCCGTAGGTCTCCTCCTGCTGTTTGGGTTGCTGTCTCTGATAGTGCTGCTGCTTGGGATAATCGGCCGTGAGGGGTTGTCGCTCTTGGGCTCTGCAATCACAATGATTTCAATCGATAAGCAGGCCAGTTCACCGGAGACGTTTGCGTCCCTCATCCATTCCCGAGAACCAAGCCCTCTTATTTTCTCGTGAAACACATACACTTTTCTGGAAAACGCACAATAGTCGAACAAGTAATAATATTTTGGACCATGGTTACGATTCTCTACAACGTGAGAATGATGTGACTCACTGTTGTCTCGTCCTCATCTGCTTCATCCTCTCCTGTTCCTTCTTCGCTTCGTGTCTTCCCCATGCAGTGCATCCCAACACGACGACGACGATGCCAATCACGATGATGAAGACTGTTGCGAATCCGTGGACGGAGCTCTTGCTGGAATTAAATGAATCCACATGATTGAACGACGCTTTTCTCCCTTATTCCCCTGGTGGATAAATATATGAATTGCATTGAACTCCAGCAAATTGTTTTTAACACACCTTGCGATGTAAAAGTTTTCTGATTGTCTAACACATTGCCAACGAAAAAAGGTCGGATCTCCTTTAGCCTCTAATCAACTCTCGAGAGGTTTTCATGCGCTCACAAAAAGGTTCTTTTATCGGACATCACGTTTCATTCAATAACTACGTACAAGTCGGCATCGGGTGCGTGGTACTCCGTCACTTCCTTCTCCACAGTCGAACAGCATTCCCACTCGCAGCACTTGTCGGAGGCAGGGCAGAACCACGCCAGATTTTCGGCACTGAACAGGTTCATGTTATTCAGGTATTGACAATTTCTAGTTCTTACTTCACTCCATCCACAGTCTTCAGAGTAACTTTCACATCCTTCAGCTTATCACCGCCAAAGTCCATGCCGGACTCCTTAATCGTCTTCTCCCTTCTTCCAATTACCGTCATGTCGCCGATACTCTTCTGGCATCTGAATCAAATTTATTTTCTACTATTTGAAATTGGCGTATCCTACCTGATAAGAGATGTAACATTGCAAACGGTGAAGTTTGCTGCGTTATTTACTGGCGTAAATTCGGCACAATCAGTTTCATTATCGCCTTGAGGCAGGTTCGAATCTCCCCAGAAGTACGGCATCGATCCAACACTGAAATGGATCCGCCTCAATGGATGATCATTGATCATTCGAACTCACAGGACTGGCTTCCGCTCATCTTTGACGGTAACGATCTCGCCCTTGTCAATATTCCCTTCCGTCATGAGTTTCAACACCTCCAAGGCTTTCTCGCTTTCCTTCTTTCCCGCATTCACTTCTTGCTGTATACCAACCTGCATTGTGCATTTATTAACCATTACTGTCCTCCCGAATGAATCATTGAACTACAATTTCTTCCTTTTCAAAGCAGTGAACTCACTTGTGCACCGAGTAGCATTCCTTCCAACATCGCTCTGTCCATTTCTGCCCTGAACGAATCCTTAACGACGCTCGTTTCCTTCCTCACGCCTTCGATGTTGCCACTCATGTCGTAGCGTTTGCGGCCGCTGTCCTACAAACAATCCTTCAAATAGACAACAATTGCCTCGAAGATCATTTGCGATTGCATACAACATACCGTAAAGTTGAATATCTCCTTGGATGGCTTTCTGAAATCTGTTCCCGGGAAGAGGACGTCCTTGATCATCTGTGACGTCACTGTCGGAGTCTCGGAGACGGCCGGTTGCTGTTGAGCAACTGCCGAGGTTGATGCTGCAGATCCTGAGCCAGTGCCGGTCCTTGAAGTGTAGACGCTTCCGTAGCCACCGCCTCTGAAACACATTCATCATCGTTCGTCCAATAACAGTTTACATAAACTCTGCTCCCACTACTGATTGTATGATTCATCAGGCTTTAATGAATCATGCGTACTAATGAAGGATACAATACCCAGAACTAACAATACCGTACCCATAGTAAGTGTGCGGTCTCATCACGACGATCGTATTTCCGTAGTATCGATTGGTCCAGCTCCTTCCAGAAGAACCGTAGTTGTGACTACCGTAGGAACCACTCGCTGATCCATAGCCTGACGAGCCATACGAAGACCTCGAGCTTCCACTTCCCCAAGACGATGAGGAGGAGGAAGAAGATGAGGATTTCTTCGATCCACCGAACCAGGACGATCCACTGCTGCTCGAGCTTCCCCTACTGCTGCTGCCGCCCCAGGAACCGCTGCTCGATGAGCCTCTGGAGCTGCTCCGACTTCCACTGCTGCCTCGACTGCCGCTACTACCGCCTGAAGGATGAATCATGTTTTATTCCGGTATAGGCCTTGTCATGCCATTCTGCGTGCTCTATACAAAACGATGAGTACTTTTGATATGTAGTTACAAAACCCTCTAGATAAGGAGAGAGAGGGCGAGCAAATTGTTGAGTGTACGAACCTCGCTTCGACTCGACTCCTTCGTAGAGGAGAATGGTGAAGATAAGAGAGACGATAAGGAGGCGAAAAGAGATGCGAAACATTCTGAATCTGTGTTCATCACGATTGTTCAAGACGAAAGAACGAGAAAAGTAGCGAATGAATCATGTGAACATGTGAACGCGCGCTGGAGTGTAACGAGGAAAACTGTGAGAAACAAAAACGCGACTTTCATTCAATAGAACCTCAATCCTCTCGGTTATGTCTAGCGTGCGAAATGGAGAGGCGCATTCCTCATTTTGCATTTCTCCCCACGAACAGACCCATGATCGATGTGTAGAAGGCGAGAAGGGAATGGGGAAAGGCAGTCTAAATGAGGAGGAGAAGAGAAGGGCGAAGGACTCTCTAGATGTTTCGCACGTATTGCAGATCTTCAGTGAAGCAGGAGAAATCGAACACCCAAGAGGAAAAGATGGACAGGAGAGCTCCAAATACTCGAAAAACAACGAGGAAATAGAGAAAATAGAAAGCGGAAAGGGGAAAGAACGAATCACTTTCAGTACTTTTTGCACGCTTAGCTCAAGGTTTGTCAACAAACAAAAGAACGGAACAGAAAGCGCGCGACTTTAGTGAAATCGAGTGAAGCGGAGTCGTTCACTGGACCAAGACGTAAGAATGGCTGGGGAATAGAGAAGGAAGGCAATTCTCCTCTAGCTGTTTCATCCTCTAGTTCTCTGCCCTCACTCTGCCCTACTCTTCCCTCTCTGCCCGTCTAGCCGTTTTTTGCTTCTGGAGGAGAGGCGAACGAAAGATGAAGGGAAGAAGGAGACGAGAAGGTGGACTTGGGAATGAAAGGCGAGAAGGGAATGGAAGGAGGAGGAAAGGGTAGGTCAACGACCACCGGAAGCCTCTTTGGATTACGGTAGGCCTATGTTAGGCTGGATAGCACGTACGCTCTAGGTAGTTCTTGGTAGGTCACAAGGACTCATACTCCCACATACCAGAGGAGCGCCTGAACCACTCCGATAACGAGCAAGCCAGGCGTCTTTTAGAGCTTTTCGATGCTCCGAGATAAGAGGGGTCAAAAGAATGCACCAGACATTGAGGAGAATCCTCATCCAATCTAAGAGGTTCTCTCTATCTCCAACTGGCGCTCGACTGGCTAGGGTGAGCTCATTTATCGGAGGAGGAGCGGAAGTGTCTACGTCAGGGGTTATTTTGGATGCACTCGTGGTGAAACACTAAGGGTGAGTCAGACAAGGAACGAACGAGGAAAAAACGGCTCACGCGCGCGCTGGTCAATCTTTGTCCTGTGACACATGAGAAGCGTGAGGGAGGAGGGAGAAGGGAGATCCCTAGTGCGATCAAAGTTCTACTCGTTCCGCGCGCTAATACGAGAGTCAGAATGGTGTTAGAGAGTACGTAATCGAGGATGGACGAAACGTCGAATCCGATTGATAGCATGTGGCACGTAGAGTGAGAAGGCTGTTTCGAGAGAGAGATCTTCTCTCCTCTTCCTTCTCTCGCTCAATCAATGGCTATCGAGAGTTTATGATAGCGTTTTTTGCATGTGTGAGAGTGGGAGAAGGAAACGTTATCGCGACTAAGCGATCGGTTCTCAATACGAAGTACATTGAGGAAATGAGTAGAGTTGGATTGAATTGGAAAAGAGTTAACTCAACAGTGGAAACGATGAAGTGATAAAAACATGGTATTGAATCTGATGAGTCTGGATACTCACACAATCCCTGCGAAACTGAGAAGAGCAAATCTCATTCTTCCTCCTCTTCTCCTTCTCACACGCAGTCATCTTCTCTTCCCGTTCGTTTTTGCAGTCTACGTTGATGAATTACCTCGAGGATGGAAGAATGGAAGAATGGAAGAATCTTTCGGAATGCCAGATCGATAATTCTTGAGAAGAACCCTCAGTTCCTCTTTTCCTTCTAAGTCCATTACTCTTCGCGGGCATTCCTCTTTCTCTCTGTCTATCCCCAGACTCCCTAGACCCATTCCACGTATCCATGCATCTCCCCCAATGACTCACCCCGCCATTATCTTCACATGATATTCCGGATATTGGCAAAAATATTTTATTGGACTCGTATGAATGGAATGGCACGTTCGAGATCAAGGTACATGTGAAATGAGAATGAACTGAATCAACTGCAGTAGTTGCATTACTTCTTTCCTGGCTGCACAGGTCGAACGACGACGCGGGTGGGAAGATCCTGCAAAATCCCATAATTATCGCAAAATACATATTGATTACGGCGCTGAAAATAGGTCTAGTTAAAACGCATACCTCGGGCTTGATCAACTGTTGTCTATCCTTTCTCCCTTTATCCTCTTTTTTCCTTTACGCCCACGTAACAGGAAATAATTAGCACGGTTATGATAACTATGGCCAAGCTGAAAATTGTTCCCTAAAAAGGATTTCCATGCTCACAACTCACACAATCTCGAACTCATTTCTCCAGGATCCTCTGCCTCCAGAGGACAATGGCAAATCATTGTAGACATAGCTACTACCCGTGTTTCGACTGTGCCAGGATGATCTCGAGGCAGATGATGAACGAACGACTCCCAATCCTCCTCCACTACTGCTGCGGGAACCACTCCTTCCACGACCACCACCGCCTCTGCCTGAATCAATCAATATCGCGCTTCTACCGCAACCTACAGTAATCAATAACTACCGTAATCAAACGGCTTACCTCCTCTCGCCTCCACTAGCCAATCGTCAAGTAGCGAACAGAAGATGAAAAACGAAGTGAGCAAAAGTCGGGTTGTTCTTCGGGCAACGTAGTTGAAACTCATCGGGATAGCCTTCGGGGTGTACTCATAGACTGGAAAGAGACGGAGGGAGGACGGGAGCGGTTTCTGTTCCGCGTGACGTAGGAATGACTCAAAGAAACGTGCTTCTAGGAACGAAAATGGCTGAGCGAAAAGAGAGGAAGAGTGAAAGAGAGGAAAAGAGGATGAAGCGGTCGAATTGGGCAGAGAAAGAGAGAGGGGAACCCTCGTGCTTATGTTTCTCATTTCGTGCCATTCTGAGTACATGGCTGCTTCTTTGCCTTCGAGGCAAGTAAATCAATATGCAAGCAACTGATACGTCGAGACGAATTTTAAAAATACCATTTATCGAATTGCACTCGTGAAACGTGAATGGCACGTGAATGACACGTGCGAAGGCAAAGACTTGTAAAATGAGAAACTATTACAAAACTGCTACATCACTATCATTTCTTCGGCGCTGTCGGTTGAACGGGCTGGACGAGGACGCGAGTTGGAACATCCTGTAATAATACTGTTATACCTCACCTTTATTTAGAGATTGACTGCCCGTGCGTAGGAAGTACATACCTGTGTCTTAATCAATCGCTGCTCCTCTCTCTTCTTCCTTTCCTTTTCTTCCACTTTCTTCGCCCAATCGTTTATACTGGCACAACAACCAATGATGCATAGGGCTATGACGATAATGAACAAGCTGAAAGTTGGAGTAATGAAAAGTATATCAAGCGAACAGCTCACACAATCTGAAACTCATTCAAGGGTTCGCCTCCGCCTCCAGAGTAGGATGAAGAGCCGTAGTAGTGATAGCTACTGCCTGAGCTACGTCCGGACCACGAGGAACCTGATGATGAAGATCCCCAACTTCCACTGCTACTGCGGGAACCACTGCTGCCACGACCACCTCCTCCACTGCCTGAATCAATCAATCAATATCGTACCTCTACAGTAGGCTCATAGATACTCACCTCCTTTCGCTTCCGCTAACCAATCATCTATGAACACACTAATGAGGAGGTAACTAGTAATGAAAAGGCTGGTTGTTCTTCGGAAGACATTGTTGATATTCATAGGGTGCGGAATAAACCCTTGAGAGTACTCTTATAGGAGGAATGGCAGAGGAAATAGGCGGAGAGTTCTCTCTGTTCCATGTGACGTTGAGATGAGTCAGCGCGAGAGCGCGTTAAGGAAAAAAGCGCTGAGCGATGGAGTGAGAGAAAGAGACGCGGTCAAATGGGGGTAGAGAAAGAGAGGGAAACCTCGTGTTCACTGTTTGATATCTCGGAACGATGCCAACATTTTATTGAACGCATTGTATTGGAGAAGACACATTTGATTTGATAACGCTAAAACTTGAAATCAATCAAGTGGAGGATAAATCTTCGCCGGCTGAACCGACTGAACGAGGACACTTGTAGGGTGATTCTGCATCTCGACCTCGGCAGTGATCAACTGTTCTTTTTGCGCGTTCTTCCCCTCCTTGTTTTCACTCTCCTCCTCCACATATTCCTCATCAGCAGCCCATCTTACGTACCAATTCCACCACGATCTTCCCTTGAAGCAGCAGTAAACGATCACAGCAATGCCGAAGAGTACGTAGACACTGAATAGAAGTTGTCCAGAAACGAAAATATGCGATCCTCAACTCACATCAGTTCACCTCCACTCATCTCTCGATAGGTAGACGATGAAGATCCGCCATAGCCACGACTACTGCTCGAACTGCGACCGAAGAAAGAGGAACTAGAAGATGAGGATCGACCGGAGCTGCCACGAATGCTGCTGCTGCTGCGAGATCCACTGCTTCCACGACCGCCTCCACCTCTGCCTGAATCATTTCCGAATGGTTACATTACCTGACAGTATTCCACCGTGTTTTTCCACCGTGAGCCACCGTATTGGAAACTAGGGATGTCTATACGGAAATTTTTCCGTTATTCCGAATTGATTTCCCCTCTCATTCTGACATTCCAAATTTCCGTGACCCGGTTCACGGAATTCGGATTTCCGAATCATTACGGAATTCCGTAATCGACTGACAATCGACTGTGAGGGGAAGAAGTGTGGTTGAAACTCAACCACATTCTTCACTCCACGAGGAACAC